>MVGT01001040.1:236893-254660 GCA_002174775.1 Macleaya cordata | reverse complement strand
TTTTTGCTTTGCTAGCTAGCTTGCATTTTTGTGAGAATATTTAGCAAGTTTAGAACTTATAATTAAGCTTGTACTTGATATAATGGTAAGTTGTTGCAAAACATATTAAGAAGTGATTGTTTTTTTTGCCTCTAACTAGTAGTACGACTATAAAAAATTATTCTTTATTTCTAACTACTAACTAGTAGAAAACCTTTAACAAAAGGTTTCAACCCAATTAAGTGGTAGTAAGTAATTTTAAACCACATATTATCATTTAATGAGTTTGATGCCTAAAAATAAAAGTTTTTCTCTTACTACCACTAATTAGTGGTTAGAAATAAAGAATATTTTATGTGGATATGCCACTGATTAGAGGGGAAAAAAAAAAATCACTGCCTTACTTTTAATTTGCCCTAATTTGATCTGTGGCGAGTGAAGTTTAAGATTAAGCATTCTTGATCCACTAATCTAGCAATTTTGATAGGGATAAGATCGACCCTGAATTTTTATGTAAATCAAGATTAAACTAGGAAGAACCCCTTTAAAAAATAAGTGAAAGTTAAAGGTGGAGCATTTTCAACCTACCAACCTTGATAGGGTCGACCTTGACTCATTAATTGTTAGCTCTACATATTAAGACCGTTTCTTCATATTTTACTAAGGAGTTGTGCTATCCCGCATTGTAGTTGAGAAATCACATACACGATAAATTATAAACCGTCAAGATTTAAAGTGTTGTACAATTTAGATCTTACAATCCTCGGCTTGAACCACGCTGCAACTTGGGGTAGCATGATTCTAACAAGCAAATAAATCTTACTAGAAAGTAACTTATATGTACACATATTTTTGTTCTCTTTTTTAAAAGTTCGCATTCCAGTTAGTTAAATAACCGAATCGTTAACCAAATAAAATAACATACAAAACACATTAGACCTAGCAACGCGTAGTTATGGTCGATCTTAAGTGGGTCAGCGGGTTATCGGGTCAAGTTTGATCAACCTTAACCTTGACTTGTTTATTAAACGGGTCAATTTTTCAAACTCTAATCCAAAATTGTTTAATATTTTTCTATATAAAACAAGAAAACGGATTAGGGTCGATCCTATCCCTAACGAGATTCTTGAGTAACAGGTCAAGAATTCTCAAACCTAACTCTAACTTGTTTAATAACGGGTCAAAATAAGGTAGGGGTTGACGGATCGGATTAGGGTAAAGTTGTCAGATCACAGATCAATTTGCCAGGTCTAAAACACATAGTCTTCGTTTTTTATTTTGAAAAACCGAGATCCAATGGTTAATAGGCTAATAGCTAGTTATTAGATGAAGTTAGGTTTTAAATGTAGTAAAACTAACAAAGGATAGAGTTTAGTACATGGGAACCTTGACTAGATTGCTTAAAGAAAAGACTAGAATTGAGGAGCATATGTACCACATGTGAAGGAATCCTGGCTTCCCCCGGCCAATTGAATTAATAAAACCCCCATCTCCTTCACTGTACGTTTTTTATTCTTTCATATTTTTATTTGCTAGGCATTTGTTATATGTAGATAGCGTATCTTTAACTCTATCCTCTACTCAGCACCGAACATGGTTTTACAACTTTATATTCGGGTTAGAGTCGCCCTACCCCCAAGTTATTACGTGGGAAAGTATATATATATATATACTATCAAATTATGAACTTGTAACTTGTCAGATTTAAGTTGTAAAGGGAGTCGTAAGATTTAAATATTGCTCCCCTACCAATTCACCTTAAACTGTGCGGCTCCATGCACTTGACACCCAAATCTAATGGTCCACCATTTGGTCGTATATGTGCTCTCCCATGCTGCAGCTTGCAGTGACGCAATTCCTTGGCTTATAGATCACTCTGATCTAAACCCAAGTTGACTCAGTTACATCAAGCGAGCCAAATTCATTTGAAACCTAGAGCATTTGAGATACTAAATGGGGAGAATGACAGGTTGATTCACGGGTTAAGAAAACCGAGTCATCAAACGGAGAGAAACAATGGGCTGAACCGCCAAAGATTTGTAATGTGGTTCTTTTTTTCTGTTTTGCGGAGAGCTTGGTAATAAGAACATTTTTCAAATGAAAAAAAAAACAAAAAAAAAATGTTTTTTCTAATGTAATGATGAAAAATAAGAGAGGCTCTAAAGTTTGAAATTCAATTTCTTAGATCTGGTATTAGACGTTTTTGGGTCAGGATCCATGAACGCAAGGTTTTGACAGAAAGATGATAAATGATTTGTGATCTGCTGCAAATCGTTAGTCCCCCTCATGAATCATGAGTGAAACTTAATAAATGGAGAGGCCCACGCCCTTTCACGTGTGATATTATTTTGAACTTGATAAGTAGTATTCTATTGGGTGACATGGAACACACATGACCCCTGAGCCTATCACATGTGAACTCTACTAGACCTAGCAACGGATAACCCGACCATAACCCGACCCGCCAAACTCGACCCTAATCCGACCCGCCAACTAAACGGATCGAGTTAGGGTTGACATTTTTTAAAATAAAACTTTAGTTTCAGTTTTTTATAAGTAAATTTTAATTTTTAATTTTAATTTTTAAGTTTTAGTTAGTAATTTAATCTTTCAACTAATAAATTTAACAAATTTTAATTTATCTAATGAGTTTTAAGTTTAAAATAATAATTAATGAGTAATAAATGGTCTTTAAAAGTTTTAAATTTAGTTAGAGTTAACCCGCCAAACCGTTAGGGTCAATCCGCCAACCCGTTAGGGTCAACCCGCCTAGGGTTAGGGTTTGAAAAGCTGACCCGTTTATTAAACGAGTCAGGGTTAGGGTTGAGCAATCTTGACTCGTTAACCTGCCAACCCGGCTAGGGTTGACCCTAACCCTAACCCGTTGCCAGGTCTAAACTCTACTATATTAAGTTTGTGGGCTTTGAACTCAAAACCAATTGTCAATAAGTGGAGGCCCTATGATCCGTCATCCGGCAACTCTATCCTCAATTGTCAATAAGCAGAGGCCTTACTATATTAGGTTGCAATACTTTCATCTTCCTATGTAGGACTATTCTAAATAGTACTTGATGTGCCCATTATTATTTTAATAATACATTTTTAGTAAGATTTATATTCTCTTAGGATTTCCTAAATTTGTGTTATATTAGAATTTGTTTTCTTTAGCATCAAGCTATTTGTTTTGTTATAAATAAGGCTTTCGGCCAGCCATAGTAATCACTTTTTAGTTTGAGTTTTTTTAATAAAATAGTTTTTAGTAAAGATTAATCGATGCTTCCGCCGACTATTTTATATCAAATTGGTATAAGAACCAGGTTGCTAAAAGGATTTATCTTGTCATTTGACAATCATAAGAAATTCCCTATTTCCGTTCAGCCTCACAACGTGATCCGCGGATAGCTTTGCTGTCCGAGTTGTCAATAGGTTCTTGAAGAACCATAATAGCTTCAAGCTTCTTCAATATGTCTTCAAGCATTTTTTCCAAACGCTCCATTCTAATAATGTTGACTCTTACTTCTTTCGATTTCCATGATTTATCCTTGCTCTGATTACCAACTTTGATGTGAAATATAGTCGGCAGAAGCAACGACTAACCTTTACTCAATAAAATAGCTATTTTATTTAAAAAAAAAAAACTCAAAGTAAAAACTAATTACAATGGCTGGCTTAAAACCTTATTTATAACAAAAAAAATAAAGAAACCTAATCCTAATAGGAAACAAGTTTAGGAGATCCTAAGAGAATATAAATCTAATTAAAAAATTATTAAAATAATAAAATACTGAAAAAATAATAATGTCATCTTGTGACACATCAGTATTAATACTCTCTAGCCAAATAGAGCATACCAAATCATAGTTTTTAAGGGTTTTGAATTTAAATAAAGAATTAGGAATTCCTTTTCTTGAACCAATTCCAAACTTTAGTTTGGACAAAAACATGGAGAAATTTCAATATTATTTGGAACAGTCATTCAAACAACTGTTAAATAAATTCAGTTATAATTGCAACAACAACAAAGCAACACATATAATATGAAGAATACATTGGAGATTTTGTGTTTGATTGTTTTAGCTCATCTATTGCACGCACCAAAGTATCACATCCTAATTCTATACTAGCACCCAAATATGTCGGTTGAAACACACTTCTCTATCTAACACGAGAGTCAATTCTATACAATGACTACGAGCCTAAATGTGATGTTTGGGCACATGGTTGTGTTGTCCCAGAGATGTTAACTGGTAAATTAACCAGCTTTTAACTATCCACACGAAATTGAATTTTGTGATCTCGAGCGTCTGAGAGCATGATGCAACAACAACAACCTACCTTCATAATCCGGAGATGTTGGATTTTGAGTTCAATAAAAGTTTATTAATTCTATTTTAAAATGCACAATGAGTATAATATAACGAATGGCCAGTGGAATCATAATAAAAGTTTATTTAATGTCAGTTTATAATAAATAATCATAACAATTACTGTTATTATAGTTAGTTCTTAATCCTAAGAATTAATATATAACTTACATTAGAGTAATGACTGTTTTATTTTGCTAATCAGTAAGGTCAGAAACGAAAACGTGATCCAATATTCTGAGCAAGATGGATGGTCATTAATTTCATAGTAGGAATAAATTAATTCAATAAAGAATCCACATAAAATGACGTTCACCTGAATCACGTTGCAGGATCCGTTGATCTAGGCTGGCCAGTAGTCTCCCAAATTATTTAAAAGATTTATTAGATCATTAGGAGTTAATGCATAGGTGATGATCAGGGTCAAAATATGTAAATATACCCTAGGTACTGACGAGTAAATAAATACAAGCCAGGGATATTTACGAACGTTAGAAAATAGTAGAGGGACTTAATTACAGTAATAACCGTAGAATGGTTCTTTTATAATATCCACACTTTATTGAGGGTTCAGTTACAAATATTTGGTGGAGTTATTTGTAATTAAAATATTTAGTAATTCTATTTCGTGAAAAACACTAAAGTTAGAATTTTAAATATTTAAAACCCTAAAAGTGTGGGACCCAATAAGACCTAATAAGACTTAGCATCTAAAAAGAATTGGGGACCTCTCTATTATAAATAGAGAGGGGTGTCCCACTCTACCCACGCAAGAGAAAAATTTCATCCTCTCCCCTACTCTTTTGGTGTGTGTTCTAATTACTTCAAGTTGAGAGAAAAAGAAAACCCTAGGTTTTGGGTTTCCAAAATTCGTAGTAAAATCCCGTTTGAAGAAAAAGTCGATTTTTGAGGTACTTCGGAGAAGACTTGAAGGTCGGCTATTTCTAAAAAAAGTTGTAAGAAATTAAATTTTCTATGAAAAGTAGGTATCATCTAGGCGAAACACATTAACGGGCAGAAAGTTATAGCCAAAATACTCTAGTATAATTTTTGAGTTTTTTAGTTCAAGTTTTGAACAGTTTTCTCAACAACCGGAGTACAAGTTTGACGATCCATTCCGGTAGATTTGTTCGTGGGATTGTCTTTATCTAGTAGCAGGTTTTGGAGATTCAGTTCACGCTCCAAATGTATGATCCAATAAAAGAATCTTTTTAGAGTAGGATGAAAATCATACCTTTGGAGCGTGAACTAAATCCCCAAAATTTACTTTTAGATTAAGACGACCCCACGGACAAATCCACCTAAGCGGATCGTCAAACTTATACATCGGTTGTCAAGAAAACTGCACAAAACTTGAACCGAAAAACTCAAAAATTCTACTGGAGTATTTTGGCTATAACTTTCTGCTCGTTAATTCTTTTCGCCTAAATGATACATGTTTTTCATGAGAAATTTAATTTCTTACAACTTTTTCAGAATTAGTCGACCTTCAATTCTTCTCCGAAATGCCTAAAAAATCGACTTTTTCTTTCAACGGGATTTTATTACGAATTTTAAAATAAAAAACCTAGAGTTTTCTTTTTCTCTCAACTTGAAGTAATTAGAATACACACCAAAAGAGTAGGAGATAGGGTGACGTTTTTCTCGTGTGGGAAGAGTGGAACGCCTCTCTATTTATAATAGAGAGGTCCCCCAATCCCTTTTAGATGCTAAGTCTAATTAGGTCTTGTTGGTTCCTACACTTTTAGGTTTTTAAATATTTAAAATTCTAACTTTAGTGTCTCACACGAAATAGAATTACTAAATATTTTATTTACAAATAACTCTACCAAATATTTGTAACTAAACCCTCAATAAAGTGTGGATATTATAAAAAACTATTCCACTGTTGAAAGGTCCCCAAGGTTTGTCAATATTCATGATAGAACTACTCGATCAAATGGAGGCCTATTTGTGTCAAGAGTCAGGCGTATCCTCCGTGCAAAACTCACTCATCATCAAGAACGGTGGAAACAGCACCTCATCGGACTCGGTCACGCATCCGGAACTCTCTGNCCATTGTTGATGATTTGTAGTGCAAGCTTGAAATATTTGATTCTAAGTCAATTCCGCACTTGAGAATCGAATAAGTCATTACTTGGTTGTCTTAATATAATCTCATTGTGAATTGAGTCTCAAAAGAATTGAAAACTAGGTAGATATTGATCCCCCTTCCTCATACACCTTAAGTAAGGTGATATTTCAACTGTTATTACTGCAATTAAGTCCATCCACTATTTTCTGATGTTCGTAAATATTCCTGGCTTTGTATTTATTTACTCGTCAGTACCTAGGGTATATTTACATATTTTGACCCTGACCATCATCTATGCATTAACTCTTATGATTTAATAAATCTTTTAAATAATTTGAAAGACCACTGGCCAGTCTAGATCAACGGATCCTACAACGTGATTCAGATGAACATCATTTCATGTGGATTCTTTATTGAATTAATTTATTCCTACTATGGAATAAATGACCATCCATCTTGCTCAGAATATTGGATCACGTTTTCGTTTCTGACCTCACTGATTAGTAAAATAAAACAGTCACTACTCTAATATAAGTTATATATTAATTCTCAGGATTAAGAACTAACTACAATAACAGTAACTGTTATGATTATTTATTATAAAATGACATTGAATAATAACAATCATACTTTGACCTGTTGAATGTAATTTGATTATATCAACATGGTGGGTTAGTAGTCAAGACTCATGTGAAGGAGATACATTATATTATATGATATAATCATCCAACATATTGTAGTCTTAAAATAGACTACGAACCAAATTAATGAATTACATCTCTCCTTACAAGAACGAACTTCATACAAATAATTCTTTCGTTATATTATACTCACTGTGCATGTTAAAACAGAATTAATAAACTTTTATTGAACTCAAAATGTCGAAAATATTATTTTTTAGGGTATAACCCCAACAGGTTAGGTACTAAAAGTTGCATAGATTTTATTGAGAAATGTTTAGATAGAAACCCAAAGCCTCGATTTACAACAGATGCACTCTTGGCCCATCCTTTCCTTGCTACAAACAATTATGATAAGGAGATTGAAGGTGTAGTAGACACAGATGAGTCTCAGAGCAATAGCAACAACAATGACGGAAAAGATGGTTCTATATAAGAAATGTGAATTTGACTTCTTCTGTAATTTGATACAGCCTGGTTCCCCATCTAATTGAATTCCGCAGCTAGAGACTAAAAAAAATCCCAACTAGCTATAATTGGTGATAAGCACCCAAAACTCTAATTTAAAACCACCAAATAATGTCTTTTCTAGTCCTAAATTGGTTATTAATGTCACTAATGGATGTATTTACATGATGTAGCACAGAAGAGCCTCCGTTCGATTAAAACATCCAAATCTTGCAGCAAAAGAGAAGAAAACAAAGCTTCAGTGAATTGAAAAAAGGATTAAAGCTTGGTAATACATAACATCAAGGCAAAGATGGCTAGATGGTTAATGTGTTCTTCATCCTTGCAATAGGTCTTGGGTTCAACTCTTGTGGGCTACAAATTTAATCTTTTTTACAAAATCCTCCATGCAAGTAACAACTATATACCGTGAAGCATAAGATCATCTCCACCACAACAAAGAATTATGCTAGCAATGCTAATTTAATTCCCATATTATTTCCTTTTGTATTTATTTTATTTTATTTTCTTTTCTTTTCTTTCTTTCTTGCCTTTTAGAGAATTTATTTTTCTTTAAATATATAAGAAGGGAAAAATGAGAAGGCATCTTGGTATCTTGTAACTATTCATCTGAGTGGTGTAATCTTGTTTGAATTGTGGAAATTCTGAAGATTTGAAAGGGAGAAAGAAATTAGTGTTCAATAAAAATTGGTTCCTTTTTCTTTTTAATTATTATTTGTTTTTAATTATTATTCTCTATTTATAGAGAGTTAAGCCTCCACTCTTTGGTGGAAGGTGAAAGCTCTTCATGGTAGATTTTTAATCTCTTTATTAATTCTAGAATCTCTCTAATTATGCATTAATGTTAAACTCTATGATTATTGCTTAGTTCTTTTAATTCTTATAATATAATCTTAATTTTATGTGCTTATCAAAGTGTGTTTGATAGTAAATGCTACTTTATTGTCTGATTTACTATGCTTACATCCAGATTTGACATAAAATACTTGTTTATGATTTACATTTGTACAAGCAATATTTTCATGGAGTTTTTACTTTTTCATTTGAATTTAATTACAAATCATCCACTAAAAATTAAATCTCAATCTATTTTTAGTGAAGAAGTTTTTTAGTAATTTTAAAGAGTGAAATCTATTATGTAAAGCCAGTAATCGGAAACCAAAGATTTTCATCATTTGATCATCTAATTATTTTCTTTGATTTTTAGTGTTAACCAACATCATCTCTTAAAATTATTTTTTTAAAAAAAGAAAAATATTGAACCTTGCATATGCATAATCTTTGCTATTTATTTGTTCTAAATTAGATTTGGATTCGATAACCCTTACTTCGTCTTTACTCATTTGTTTTGTAGGTTGAAGGTTGTAAAAATGTGAAAGATTAAATGACGAATTAATACCTTTTTCAATTGAACAGTTGGGTTGTTGTGAAGGAATGTTTGGTTTGTCTTTTTGGTGGAAGGAGTAAAAGAATAATTGATGAAGTTGAGGAGGTCGAAAGGTTGAGTCTTCTATAATTAGGTTATTTTTTATACCACTATCTGCTATTCTTTTTTAAACTTTACTTCAAAATTTTAACAAATAGGTTATTTTATTATAAACAACAAATTTGATATCTGAAGTTTTAAAAACAAATGAAGTTTTTACGGAGTAGCCTTGTTGTTTTACAAAGACTTATATGCTAGTCTAAATTAAAATGAGTTTGTTATGAAGACCATGTCTGAGTTGTTCTTGCCCTTTGTTTTTTATCTCCGGACTATTTGACGATGACCAGTTCAGGTGTTTTTCAGTCACTAGTTGCTGAACCCAATTTCATGGAGAGTCAGGCGTTTCAAATTACGCGAGGAATCAAATTCACTCTTCTGAGATGGAACCTACTTAACTGTTGTTGTTGTTGTTGTTGCTGCTGCTGTGAGATCCTCATCAATTTCTTATACTCCAATTTCTTGACCATTATTATTTTTTATAGCAAGGTAGGGATGGGTCAAGAATCTCAAATGTATATTTCCTATCTATCTCACTTCTAATTTCTTACCAAACATCTCTCAATAAAATGCTTTGCTTCCTTCGGAATCTCTATATTATTGTAGGTAAGTTGCTATTACTACAACCCATCAAATGCAAGAGATTATGTGAAGGGTGGACAATCCAAAGTTGGTTCACCAATTAGCTTCTCTAATACAACATACCCGAGTGTCCATGCATCACAGGCTCTATCGATTGTAAAGATTAATCGATTCAGGTACTACATACAAAAGTGTCCCTTCCAACCAAAACTTGTCTTTGTGCTTCTTTTGTAGATTAGATTTCCTAGAAGGCTAGAAAACACAAAATCAGCAATCTTCACTACAAAAGAGAGCATTAAAGTGTGTATCCCTACTAGAACCTACCCCTAATTTTGCGATAAAACCCCCCACACAGAGCTCCAAGAGTGGTTGAAGTTGGAGACCATATCAGTGCGAGGTGGGCTGGGGGGGCCCTGAACAAGAAGAAAAACGAACTTGAGACAAGCAAAGGTAAAGTAGTGCTCGGCATATATACCTGTAGTAGTTCAAGGTGTTGAAGGTTTCATTGCCTCTTTCCATGATAGATTGATATTCCTAACCCGAACAAGCGCTGAAACAAAATAGCATTGATAATCACTAATCAATGAAAATTTCATAAACCATTATTGTTCATGCAAAATAAAAAAAACTTTCTTCCTTTCACTTGTAACTTACTATTTTGAAGTTCGCAACCCGGTTATAGTATTCTGCTTCATTATTTCCTGAAGAGAATGGTGAAAACATATTTGTAAATATAACTTAACCAATTCTCTCTTAACAAAAGAACCAAAAAATAGTATACTTACAACTAGCATTGTCTTCTTCAATCTTAGCAGGCCAGAAGTTAGGCATTGTCTTCATGATCTTGTGATTTCCCATACCCTGGGTCAATTTCTCCGTTGTTTTCAAGGGTCGCGTGTAAGGCCCACATAGAATGTACGCTTAGTGTAAGAATGATTGGATATAACAAGTACTAACTTGAGGCCATTGACTATTGAGGACAGTACCTATATATTATATGGTTGTCGATGATGTTAATGTTGAAACCTAAGAAGTGTTGAGATGAATAGACGACCAACAAGAGTTGAATATAATAGTTCGAAAAGGAAAGATAGTTTGATTGGAAAGTGGTTACTTAAGCTTAGGAGTTACATTTGGAAAAAGGGTTTCTGTTATGACTGTTACTTGAAAATGAAGTTAAACGCTACAACTAATATGTTTGAGCGAGGTATGAAGCACATTCATGATGTGGATATAACATCGTGATATGAAGCCTCAGAACATCCTAATTTGTGAGAATAATGTATCGAAAATTGCAGATTAAGTTTGGGCTTTCAAGGAAATCTAATCCCGGAAGACGCAAAAGACAAGTGTAGATTGAAACGCACACCTCTCTATCTAGCACCCGAGTCAATTCTATACATTATTGAATTACGAGCCTAAATGCGATGTATGGGCACTTGGTTGTGTTGTCCAAGAGATGTTGACCGCCAGTAAACCAACTTTTAGTTGTCCACCCGATGTTGAATTTTATGATCTCTTGCGTCTGATCGCTTACAGCAACAGCAGCAGCAGCAAGCTACCATGACTAGTTGGGATGGTTTTCAGTCACTAGTTGCTGAATTCAAATGCATGGAGAGCCACGCTGTTTCAAATTATGTGGGAGATATTGATCAAATTCACTCTTGTGAGATGAAACCAAGCTTGAAATCTCTCTAGAAATTGTAGGTAAGTTGTTACTACTACAACTGATCGATCAAATGCAAGAGATTGTACAATATTCAGTGTTGGGTGCACAGTCCTAAGTTGGTTACCCCAATTAGAGTACTCTTCTAATGTAGCAAGCATACCCAAGTCAAGTGTCTATGCATCATAGGCTCTATTCATAATTGTAAAGATTAATTGATTCAGGTGCCAGATACAGAAGTGTCCCTTCCAACCAAAACTTGTCTTTGGCTTCTTCCTTAGATTTGATTTCCTAAAAAGCTTGAAAACCCAAAATCAGCAATCTTCACTACGTTTTGTGAGATGTTCTAAGACTTGATATCTCATAAAATCAGATGTTTCCTAATTCTAAAAGACTCAAAATAAAGCAAATAAATAAAAGACTTTAAATAATTAACTAAAAAGATATATGCAAATCAAATTTAAAATTAAAAAAACCCTAACCCTAGAAATCCATATTTGAAGATGATTAAAACTAATGACTAAAACATAGCAAACAATTCAACCAATGAGATCTACTTCATCAAATCAACAATAACCTCATACATGAATATTAATATTCTTCTCCTAACACATACTAGTCTATTAATAAAATAGTAATCAACTAGACTGCTAGTACATAAGATTTGGAACACGAAAATTCTTTTTAAACAATTCAAAATATTATTTTATTTCACTTGAAAGATTAAAATAAATTAACCCAGTTATCCGAAAAGCATGAACTATTCACGTTTGATATAATACGAACTACATGTAAAATTATCACATGTGTTTAGGGATTCATCCCTGCTCTACCAATCACTTGAAATAATAAGAATAGTTAAACATTAAACATACTTTGAGAATAAAAATTAATACAACACTATGATTACTGTATCATCCGAAAGGCTTCACCCTCAACCTTAATTGAAGGTTTAGACCCACATTTTTGAAGCAACAAAAAAGATGAATAACAAATATTCCATTGAAATCAAGTAATTACGTTTACTTACAAAAATACCACTACTCCTCCACTTCTCTACTGATTTCTCTCTCTTGATCTCTGCTGCCCACAGCAGTCCATCTTTCCTTGTCGACCAACACCAACAGCTTTCTATCTATTAGCTCTGCCGTACGTCTAGCCGCTAGAGAGCCCCACGTTCCTCTTAATAGAGTTTCAGTCCCCCCTTTTCTTGTACACCAATCCTTGTATATATCAAAACACCGACCTCACAATCTCCTCTTTTCTTTCTTTCTTGTAATCTCTTTCTAAGCACGTACATTCAACCAATTCAAGGCTTCCTTCTAATACCAAAACAGGAAAAAAGTTTCTAAATTAATCGGAAGAACATTGAGATGATTAGGACGGTTAAGTCATATAGGGTCCACCTGACAAATTGGAAAGATCAAAACTCAATTTCTAAGTTGAATCCAACGGCCTGATTTTGGTGATACAATGTTTAGTAGGGTCCACTTGATAATCAAATCTAGGAAATTAGATTGGTTTCCAATTTTTTAGGTTTAATCAGAATATAGGTGGGTCCAAAACTATTGAAGGAGAGAGAGAGAGGGAGAGAGAGAAAGAGAGAGAGAGAGAGTAATAGAATAAATGGAAACTTTCTAATTTGCTCTTTTTTTAGAAACTTTCTAATTTTTTCTCCTCTTCGTTTGCCTCTAATTAAATTTGGAAACTTTCTAATTTGTTCTCATTTGTCTTTGTATCTATATATATAGAAATAGAGAGATTAACATATACAATTCGATCATCACCTGAGTTTCATACACCCATTCAACATTACCATCACTACTTGGTGAGTTTGATTAAACCCTGTTTCATACAACCATTCAACATTACCATCACTACTTGGTGAGTTTGATTAAACCCTAACCTAATGGAGATTGAAAGGGGTTTCTGGAGAAGAGAGAAAGTGATCGGCCGTGGAGGCCAAGCATCAGTTTTTCTGGGCAGAACAATAAAACCCACCGACGCCAACTCTCAGAGCAACCTTCCACCATTAATGGCCGTTAAGTCTGCTGATGTCTCTTTGTGTTGTCCTCTTCTGAAGGAGAACGAAATATTTTCAAAACTTGAAGGGTGTGAATCCATCATCAAGTGCTACGGAGGAAAGTTAACATACGAAAACAGTCAGATGATTTTCAATTTGTTTCTGGAATTTGCTCCTAATGGTAGTTTAGCAAATCGGATTAAGAATTCTGCAAATGGTGTTGGATTACCAGAGAACGAAGTTAAACAGTACACCCAGTCGATTCTTCAAGGTTTAAAACACATTCATGGTCGAGGGTTTGTTCATCGCGATATTAAACCCCACAACATATTAATTTGCGAGAACAACGTCGCGAAGATTGCTGATTTTGGGTTATCGAAGATGGCTAATAAACAGAGGAAGAAAGACATGTTTAGGTTGAAAGGAACTCCTGTATACATGGCTCCTGAAACGGTTGCTTACGGTGAATATGAGCCTGGTTGTGATGTTTGGGCGCTTGGGTGCGTCGTGTTAGAAATGTTAACAGGGAAATCGGCTTGGAATTTTGCACCCAAGACTGAATTGAAAGATCTGTTGCGTTGGATTGCTTGCAGCGGCAAGTCACCTACAATACCAGGATGGGTTTCAAAGGAAGCGCAGAGTTTCATGGAAAAATGTTTCATAAGAGACCCAAAACTTCGATGGAGTGCAGATATGCTATTGAGCCATCCATTTGTTCGGGCAAATACAGAGATTGAATATGATCTTCCTCGACCAAATTTTCTGCGATCAGACTACAGAGCCAAACACATTATTAGACAGAAGTTAACAGGGGAGGAGATGAAGAGAAGGCCTGATGGTTTGCAGCGTTACTTCTGTATTCGGAGATTTGCAGAGGCAAGCCAGTCAATCAAGGCGATACCTTTAAGCGGTGGAAAGCGAAAGAGGACTAGCATTGGTAATGAAGTTGATCAGAAAGTAACAGACTCGAATTCTCTATGTATAAGCACCACCACAACTGATGGATCCTATAATTTGCGACGGTATTGGTATAACAGGAGATTTGCCGAGGCCGTATCTAATCAGTCAGAAGATATCATTCCTTTCGGATTCTAAGAAGGATTCAGTTTATTTCATGGGTTTTGTTTATGTTTTGTATCTGAATATATGGTTATGCTGATTCATTAACTGTAAATATTGAACAGCAGAGATGTAAAGTTGTAAACAGAGTACTCTTTCTTAATGAATAATTAAGCTGATGTTCAAATTGTAGTCAATCTGTATTCTTTCGCCTTAAATGATATAGTTAAAGATTAGTAACTCAAATCTGGCATGTTTTCTTTCATGCTTTCCTAAATTTATTGTCAGTAACTCAAATGAAGAAGCTAAAAAAAATATGGTGGAACATATTGTGAGACTCAAAATCCTTCTTTATAAGAAAAAAACACTCCATTTTATGCATGGTGGAACATTTCAGATAAAAATTTATCCTCACGTTGTGAAATTTTTTTGACCAATAACAATTCATACTCCACTGTTTAATGGAAAACTGACATATACATGTAAAGGCATTATAGTCCTTTTCAACCTTGTGGTTGGGTTCATGGTGCTCCAACACCCACATTGCTGAGATGTGGAGAAGGAATCCTTCCTATCTCATTGGGCTTAAGGCCAAAGTTGACTCTATCATTGAAGATGGGAGCTGGTCTATTCTACCTGAGGTTGCTCAGGTTTTCGACGGAGCTGGGATCATCTTCCTGGGCAATCCTACTGGTAGGAGAGATATGAGAATTTGGAAGGGCAACATTAGGGGGAACTTTTCGGTGGCCGTGGTGTACAACTCCATTCGTTTCAAGTTCCCTTCTATTAGTTGGCATAAATGTGTCTGGAACCCTTGCCTCCACCACTCAACATCAGTTAGAGTTTGGAAGATCTTCAGGGGATGTTGTGCAACGGATGATCAGAGGAAGGAAAGGGGTCTATGGCTTCAAGATGAGGAATCTCAGAATCATATATTATGGGAATGTGAGTCCAAAGTTGGAATTTGGCAATGGATCCATAGTTTATTTGGAGTTAGCATGGGGATTGGCTTTGATCAAACTTGTAGAAGTGCTGCCTCATCTAGCAAGGCGAGGCTTGGGTTTTATTTGTTATGACTATCATCTCTGAGATCTGGATGTGAAGGAACTACTGTAATTTTTATGACAGTGCACAATCTTTTAACAAAATCAGGTGTTTGTAACAACTACACAGCAGAGATTTATGCTATCATTTTGGGTATGTGAAAAGCTAGAGAAAAGGATTGGAGGTTTTTTTGGGTGGTGTCTAATTTGTAACCAACTACCATAGCTTTCTCAAAAGATGAGGTGCCATTGTACCTAAGGGATAGATGGAGGAACATCCAGGGTTTCTTCAACAACTTGAGGTTCTCCCATGTATTGAAGAAGACCAATTTTGCTGCTGATGGATTGGCTAAGAGGGTTGCTAGAATGCCTCATGGTTTCTTAGATTTTTTTCATAGCCGTCTTCCTTTCCTGTTAAGCATGGAGAACCTTGTTACTTGTTATTTTCGTTTTAGATGAGGGGTGGGCAGATGATGGAGGGTTGCAATGGTGCGAACCTAGTTGGGATCATTTCAATCCTAGTGATGCTTTTTAACTCTTCACCATTTGATATCTATTTTTGTGTTTTGCTCTTAAGAGTCTTTTGGCTCTCAGTTGTACAGCTTTTTTGCTTAACAAGAAAAAAAAAAAACAAAGGACTAGTTGTAGCTAATTCTTTCCTCTTCCTTTTTTTTTTTTTTTTAATCAATGTTGTAGCTAATTCTATTAGTTATAACAAACCAAGTGATTCCCAGTTTACAATCTGAGCACAGGACCTATGAAGTATCAATAGAGTTTTGAAGAAATATAAATACATCCGGTGGAGACTTGCATTTGATAGCTTTCAAATCAAGTCGTTTCTATGCCATTTTGGAATTAATATATTGGATTGCAAGGTTTTCATCTTCCCATGTGGGACTGTTCTCAAGAAGAAGAACCAATTCAAGCACATTTTCTTATTATAAGTTGCTAGAGATCTTGAAGTTCGAAAGATACCTAACTATTATCAGGCTCTTCCAGTACTCCATCAATTACATTTCTCTATTGTGTTTTGTCCTTGATTTTCCATGAAAAATCAAAACAAAAAACCAATTCAACAAAAATCAAAATCTTTGTAATCAATCTTATTGCACTAGTTAACTAACTTCTTCTCTATTGCATCTAAAAGCACAAGAAACCATATCCAAGCGAAATCAAGCATAAAAATCGTCAAAATCTTTGAAGTTCCAGTAAAAAAACAGAAACAATTTATGATTGAAACCTCTCAAAATATTCGTGTTTTAGATGATTTTTTAGAGTAAAAGTTCATTTAATCGTCCGTCCGAGATCAAGAGAGGAAGAGTGAGAGTGAACAGGAGAGAGAGAAAATCTAGAGAGAGACAGGAGAGAGCTCAAAACAGAGGAGAGAGAAGAGTACAATAGAATTCAAGTTGTTGGCTGGATAAAAAAAGAGAGGGTTTGTCGAAAATTTAACCAAAAGAGAAACTTAAATTGGTTTTAAAAGGGAAAGTGTTAATTTTTAATCACAGCTTATTTTAAACCTGTGGTCTAAACATACAACCATACCACAGGTAGAATAAAACCACAGTTAAAAGGTCCAGAGAAACAAAAACCACCACAATTCAGTGTAGGACTGTGGTCTTTTAGGTGTGGTTGAAAGTAATGTTTGGACTAAGATTTGCACGTGGGGATATTTGACTCTCGGTTTAAAAGCCGCTAAAAAAACTCTCGGTTTCTAAAATATAAATTTTGTAAAACATATACATTTCTTATCTACAAACTATGTCCTTCCGATATTCTTTATTTACCGAATATGTCATTGATTAAAAATTGGGTTAATTTAGTTTACCCCCTAGAATAATTGGCCAATCGGACTTACCCCCCTCAAAGATCAGATATTGAACTTACCCCCTCAAACTAACGGTTTCCGTGATTCTGCCGTTAGAAGGTACACGTGCGTCTCGCACGCTCTATTTTTTAGGGGGTAAGTCCGATTAGCCAATTATTCTGGAGGGGTAAACTAAATTATCCCAAAAAAAAATGGCACATAGTAGAAATTAACCCTGAGAGAGAAACCAAAATGGAGATATGGATGTTGGTATTTAGGGATTTGATTAATCAGAATTCTTAATTACTTTTTTATCAGAATTCTTAATTACTTCTACTTCTTCACCACCACTTCATCTTCTTCATCCTCAAATTCATCATAAATTTTCAGAGAATGAGATCTACTACTCTTCCTTCTCTGTATTGGGTTCTTTCCAATGACATTAATGAATTGATTAAATCTAGACAAAAGCTTTATAATTTAAGAGAACTTCACTATAATTGACCATATAAAAAAGATAAAAATATTAACCAATTGTT
>MVGT01001040.1:201860-230641 GCA_002174775.1 Macleaya cordata | reverse complement strand
TGTCCATCCCCCAAATATTTTGGGGAACTCCTTTAACAACACCCTTTAGAAAGTGGTCCTTTAATTTTGGAAGTGCTAAAGATAATCTACTAGTGGACTTTAAACTAGGCATTGCAAAATCAACCCTAACCCGCCAACCTGACCCTAATAACATGGCCCTAACTCGACTCGCCAATTAAACGGGCAGAGTTAGGGATGGGGTTTTTCAACCCGCCAAAAAATAGGGTTGGTTTGTATAATCCGTGAGCCAACCCGCCTAAGCAAGCATTAATTAAGATTTTGATAAAATCATTTTGATTCCACTCATTCTCTCTCTGTATAAAACCTTATTCATTAAAGCTCAATTTTAATTTCATTTGTTCTCTCTTAATTAAAACTTATTTCTTCTCCTTCTTAATTAAAACTCAATTAATAAAATCAAAACAATAGACAAGATTGATATAATTAGAGTTATTAGGGTTAAGGTTTTAGGGCTAGGGTTGAAGAAATGGACACGTTTAATAAACGAGATAGGGTTAGGGTTGAGGCTTCCTAGCTCGAAAACCCGCCAACCCTAACCCTAGCCCGTTGACAGGTCTACTTTAAACCATTAGATGACTGCATCTAAGCGTGAATAAGATATGTTTACGCGCAGTATCAGAACTCAGGTCTGTATTTGAGATAAGAGGTGCGCAACCAGCATTAGGCCTTTTCTAATCCTGTTTTAGAAAAACCAAAAAATAAAAAGAATTTGGATATGGAAACTTTCTAATTTTTTCTCCTCTTCGTTTGCCTCTAATTAAATTTGGAAACTTTCTAATTTGTTCCTTTTCCTTGTATCTATATATATAGAAAGAAAGAGATTAAGATATACAATTCAATCATCACCTGAGTTTCATACACCCACTCAACATTACCTGCTTGGAGAGTTTGATTAAACCCTAACCTAATGGAGATTGAAAGGGGTTTCTGGAGAAGAGAGAAAGTGATCGGCCGTGGTGGCCAAGCGTCAGTTTTTCTGGGCAGAACAACAAAACCCACCGACGCCAACTCTCACAGCAACCTTCCACCATTAATGGCGGTTAAGTCTGCTGATGTCTCTTTGTGTTGTCCTCTTCTGAAGGAGAACGAAATATTTTCAAAACTTGAAGGGTGTGAATCCATCATCAAGTGCTATGGAGGAAAGTTAACATACGAAAACAGTCAGATGATTTTCAATTTGTTTCTGGAATTTGCTCCTAATGGTAGTTTAGCAAATCGGATTAAGAAGTCTGCAAATGGTGTTGGGTTACCAGAGAACGAAGTTAAACAGTACACCCAGTCGATTCTTCAAGGTTTAAAACACATTCACAGTCGAGGGTTTGTTCATCGCGATATTAAACCCCACAACATATTAATTTGCGAGAACAACGTGGCGAAGATCGCTGATTTTGGGTTATCGAAGATGGCTAATAAACAGAGGAAGAAAGACATGTTTAGGTTGAAAGGAACTCCTGTATACATGGCTCCTGAATCGGTTGCTTACGGTGAATATGAGCCTGGTTGTGATGTTTGGGCGCTTGGGTGCGTCGTTTTAGAAATGTTAACTGGGAAATCGGCTTGGAATTTTGCACCCAAGACTGAATTGAAAGATCTGTTGCGTTGGATTGCTTGCAGCGGCAAATCACCTTCAGTGCCACGATGGGTTTCTAAGGAAGCCAAGAGTTTCATGGAAAAATGTTTCATAAGAGATCCGAAACTTCGATGGAGCGCAGATATGCTATTGAGCCATCCATTTGTTAGGGTGAATACAGAGATTGAATATGATCTTCCTCGACCAAATTTGCCGCGATCAGGCTACAGAGCCAATCACATTATCAGACAGAAGCTAACTGGAGAGGAGATGAAGAGAAGACCTGATGGTTTGCAGCGTTACTTCTGTATTCGGAGATTTGCAGAAGCAAGCCAGTCAATAATGGCGATACCTTTAACCGGTGGAAAGCGAAAGAGGTCTTGCATTGGTAATGAAGTTGATAACAAAGTAACAGACTCGAATTCTACATGTACAAGCACCACGACGAATGATGGATCCCATAATTTGCAACGGTATTGGTGTAACAGGAGATTTGGAGAGGTGGTATCTGATCAGTCAGTAGATATCATTCCCTTTGGATTCTAAGAAGGATTCAGACTTCAGTTTGTTTCATGGGTTTCTTTTATATTTGTTTTGTATCATAAGATATATACGGTTTGTTTGATTCATTAAAACTGTAAATATTATGCAAAAGAGATGTAAAAACAGAGTACTCTTTCTGTATGTGAATTAAGTTGGTGTTCAAATCTTAGTAACCGAAACCTTGGTATAGGGGTGACGCTCCCGCTCCGGAACCTCGCGCTCCCGCTCCGAACTACACTCTGACGCTCCCGCTCCGGACTAGTCAGGTGCTCTAAGAGACCGGGCACCCAAGATCTCAAAAAAAAAATGTTGAGTTAAAATACTCATCCATGAATACTTTTCCTTTCAGTAATCATTTGACTTTTAAATGTGCAGAAATTTTGGTTTAGGTTGAAGGGTTTAAGAAGGTTGTTGAATGATACTAATAAATTAAAATTAAGAACTTTTCGATAGGACGGTTGTGATTGGTCCAAATTCAAACAGTATATACTTTGAATGGTCCGGATTAATGACCACCCTGAATTACTGGAGTAAAGTAAATTGCATGAACAACAATTCAAAATAAATGTCTGAAATCTTAGAAGCTTTCTTAAGTGGCACCTTGATATGTTGTTAATAAAGAACACACTCTGAAAGACTTAAACTAGTCTCATTTTTTTACAGACTCGAGATGTAAATTGGCTTAAGATTAGTTGGAGCTGGACAAACAAAAGCTGAATCCTCTTCTGCACAGCTCCCCAGTTTTAACAAATTTGGGAAGAATTTTAACTATCTTAATTTGAAGTGAATCTTGACTGATCTCTCTCATCCTCTTCCTCTTTGAAAAAACCAAAAATCCCGAAGAGCCAGTAAGTAGTACATATAAGAAGAGAACTAATGCATTCAAGTGATGAGCTCGGAGTATGAGTACATCTAACTGAGAAGCGCCAACCAAGAATTTAACGATAGCCCCTTCCTCTTCCTCGGCCACCCCAACCCCTGCCTCTTCCACTATATCTACCACCACCACCACTCCCACCACCACCACCACCACGAGACAAGCCTTCAAATGCCCTGTTTACAAGCTGATTGTTGTTGTTGTTCCTCACACCACCCTCACCTCGTCCTTTCTTGTTCGCAGCATTATTTGCACCATTAACAGCAGTACCAGCTCTCTTCCCTCTGCAATACAAGTTCAAACATTACATCAGATGAAGAAAACCAAAAAAAAAAAAAAAAGCATGGCTCCCTTGTTAAGGATACATCATATGGGAGAAACACAATACATGGAAAGTTTGAGTAATATTCAGATTCGGATTAGTATAAAAATATGGGTCATGGCTAAAATAATAATGTACACTACGGAACAATTCGTGTAATGCATAAATAATATGATACATCTATGTTACCCACAACTGTTTTTGTAGCTTGAGAAATACAAGCATTTAATATAATTATATTGAAAAATAAGTTCACATATTAAACACGAAAGAAGGATGATTAGGCATGAGACAGGAAACGTAAGGTGCTCTACATACCCAGGGACAGCTGTGGTTGAAGGTGCCGATGGTTTCACTGCCTCTTTCCATGATAAATTGATTTTCTTATCACCAATAAATGAAGGTGATTTTGCACGCAAGGGCTGAAATGAAGCAGCACTAACAATCAGTGTAAATTCCATACGCATTTTTTTTTATTATGATTGGTATTTCATAGACACTTTATGTAAATGCAAAATACATGAAAATTGATGGCTTTTACCTGTGTCATTGCCAGAATATTATTGCAGGTTCGCAACCCTGTTGTAGTATTCTGCTTCTTTGTTTTCTGCAGAGAATGGTCAATACAACTGTAAATATATGCTAACCAAATCATGCTTAGCAAGAGGACCCACTCTGCCAGCTAAAATAATACACTTACAACGCTAGCCTTGTCTTCTTCAGTCTTAGCAGCAGCCATTGTCTTGTTGTGCTCTGCCATTCCCTGGGTCAATTTCTTCATTGTAGCCCTAGCTAGATCCTCCACATTAGTCAACCTGCATTGACGTGAAACAAAAATGATGTTAATTTCAATGTTGTTCTTCTATGATGTAATTACACATAGTTTGCAGAGACAAACACATACAGCATCTCGTTGACAAAAATGAGAGCTTCCGAGCCTATCGTGAATGCTTTAAAAAAAACAACTATTAACAGACATTTATGCAGTTTACTTGTTAATCTGGTTCTAATAATGCATCAGTGTTAATTATGCATATGCTTTCATGTGCACAAAGAGAGCCATGAGGGTTTACCATGTAGTGCTATTTTGAGGTTATTTGTACAAAGTTTTTCAGTTAGAGAACATCTATGTGCTGAAGGGGAAACCTTTCCACTTCTGTAGATAGCTTCCATCTTCTATATTTAGAGACTCTAAATTAAAGGATAGGAGTGGAGTAAGGGTAAGCATGGAAAGTTGAATATAAAACATAACATACTGGAACCGAGCACCAATCAGGCTCAAACAAGGAAATGGAGGCAGAAGCAATATATCTTGTCCAAAAGCACATATCTGAATTGCATCTCAGGACCAAGGTGTTCAATGATGATGTACCCAAACCCGAGCCTATATCCCATATGCTTTACTAGCAACCAAAGCCACGGGTTTCTTCCAAATGGAAGAAACTTGATATCACAGAAACAAATAGTAGCTAGCAAACAAGACACAGAGACAATTGAAAGTCCTGCTTAATACTCCTGAGTCCTGGCCCTAATCTTTAAAAAAATTGTCTTGAGTTTTGGTTTAAGACAATAACTACACCATGTCTCACCAATCAAAAAAAAAAAAGAATTACACCATGTGTCCAAAAAAGAAAAAGATAAGAAAAATTTTGCATCTCTATCAACATTGGTGAATGTACGTGTGTCAGCGCAAAAGATTTTGCTTATTCTATATTAGGAAATTATGCCTTAGATGCCAAAACAAAAACCATGAGATTTGTGAAACCATCTTGAAAATAAGTGTTGAATTGACAAAGACAGTTGACAACTAATATTTCTTTTAGACAACAGTACGCAATAACGCATTTTCAGACTTTTCTTTACGCAGGGATAACTTCGTGTTTTTTAATTAAAAATCAGAGGAAGCCGGAGAATCATTTCCTTTCAATTAAGCCCGTAAGCATGTGTAAAAAGGAAAAGAGAAAAGCATGTCCGATGGCATAAATACCTCTCAGTGAGATCTTTATAGTTCTCCGAGAAATCCTCCCCAAGCCTGTCTGACGGTTGACCAGTCACTATCTTGTAACCACAGAGGCTATTTGTGGCATTAGGAGTCTGCATGAAAATAGGATTGAAAAAAATTAATCAGCAATTAGCCAATTACCAGCATAAAGTATGTCAAAAGAAATAAACCTTAGAAATACAACAACCTTATGAGATAAATGGTGAAAGGTGTACAATAAGCATTCAACGTAAGTAAAGTTCATCTCTTCTCCAGTCTTTCTCCGAGGCATGTATTTCTGTGAACAAAGAATCAGAAACCAAAGTTGCTGTGAGGCAAGGAATCAATATGGAACATACAAATTTCTGGTTTGAATGTAATAATTCAACTTTAGACCAGTAAAAGAACTGGCTTGAGAAGAATAAATTGGTAGTAAAGTTGTAACCCAAGGACTCATGATTTCCATTAGGCAAAGAATTTGCATTGACAAATTTGAATTTCCTAATGGTGCAGGCTGGTACAAATATACCATGTCTACTCTATGAATTTTATAGCACTAATGCAGAAGGGTTGAAAGATAAAAACTGGCAAACAAGTTTTTTCAAAGAACCCAGCATAAGCAAAAATGAACTCAATGTACCAAAACAGATTATCCAACTGATCATGCATTGCCTGCAAAATGTTACCTTTAAAAGCTGAACAACAGAAGGAAGAAGCTGGCGTGAATCCTGGGGAGATGTATAAGGTGAACTTTCAGCAAGGTTCTTGAGCAAGTCTAGCTTTCTTTCTTCAGGCAGCTGACAAGAAAAGCACCATCCAACCAGACCTTTAATAACTCAGAAATCACATTTCTAAAACATGAAACATTTTAAAGAAACGAAGCAAATAACAAGAAATAGAACCAGACAAATACGAACTTGGCCTCAAATCTTAAAGACATCATGCAACATGCAAATCAGACTGTCAGGGAAAAGAAAATTCTATCAGGAGTAAATCTATTTTCATATCTAGCATCTACACCCATTTCTCAGCAGAAAGGCTAGGCTCATACAATACTAATGCTTGCCCTCACAACTGGATAATGGAACTCAATGAGTCAAATCTAGATTGTCGAACATTAGTTTGAATGAGCAAGAGGCAGACGACTTCTGCAAAAAGTTCCATCAGCATATTGCTTCAGAAAATTTGAAACAGATCCAATTACAACAGGTCTGGAATCGAGAAAAAAGGGAACAAATCACTGCAGAGATTTCAAAGGTTGTATTTTATAATTCAAATGGAAGCAGAATATCTCTGTCCTTTACTTTATGAAACAAAGTATGCAAATCATCTCAGCAGATATCGTTCACAACTGTGAGATAGTAAATGAACTTTTTAATTAATCTGCATTTGTATTTCAATGAGAAATTGTACAAAAAACCCTAAAACAAGAGAAAGTTAACAAGAGCACAGACTCAACAGCGACAACAAGGACAGCCAAGAATTGATTGGACTTGCTGCCTAAATCTTCTCATTCAGAAGTAACTCTATACATCGATAAACTTATCAATAACGGGGAGCCGATGGAAAATGCAAGCTCTGATCTTCTTATGGTCCATCAGATGGTGATATACGTATCTTCAAACACAACTGTTCCTCTTTTTCTAAATGTGCCAGCCCACACTGAAGTAACCCACCTTTGACGTCCATACCCCATATGATCCCACTTCTAAAGGAGCTCCACCAGCCTTTTGGAAATTCCCAAGGACCAAGATCATGTATTCCCAACATACTGTTCCATTTGCTGTTTTCATTTTTTAATTTTATACTGTTCTATAACCTCATTGGTAAAGGTATAGTGAATTACAAGATGATCTACCAATTATACTGCCTTGCCACATGAAGGATGTCATGTCATGGTAGAAAACTGGACTACACCACACTAGTGTGATCGGGAAAGTAAGTCCCACAGAGCCATTAAGAGGTCTTCTCATAGGATTGCACAATGACAAGCTTCTCTGATCTGCCTCAGCTCACCTCTTATCATTCAAGTTTCTTGCAGAAGAAGATTCAAAGCTACCCTGTTTCCACTAATCTCCATTCTCCAACATTAATTGACGTTTGAACAAACTTTCTTTCTTACCAACTCCATCATACCAAATTTGGAAACATCAGTGGAGAGTCGCCATGCAATGTACCCTCCCAACACTTGTCAACTTTGCTAACCTTGAGTTTTTACGCCTTCAGAGAAATCAGTGGATGCTTTTTCATGACCATCTGCTTAAATTAACTACATATGGATCAAGATCATCACTGTTCCATACACGCTGACCATCACCTCCTCAGCACAACCACACAAGCTACTCTTTTCTTCATCATATCTCCAAGGCACTATCAGGAAAACATAGTTCATAATTCAACGCAATCGTGGAGAATAACAACCTTCCAGCCAATTCATTAGGAAGTGTTTCTTGGAATCATTGTGGAAAATCGTTTTTAATTTTCTATTGTTTCTTACAGAGAAAAGTTGGAAGAAAAAAAAAAAGTAGACAAGCCTGTCAAAAGAGCTACTAAAAGTTATGCCCAATTTTGATAAATACACTACAATAACCACATGGAAAGATATGTATGAACAAAAGATCAAATATATGATTCTTCTAAATTTTAGTGGTTTACGCCGCTTAAAGAAAGACAAAGAACTGCTACCTTGTCAAAAACAGGTATGATGTGCTTGTTCAAATAATTGAGAAACTTGCTGTTTGATGCACCCCTCTGTAGAAAATAATAATGTGTATAAGTTGCCATCACAATGAACTGTAAACCATGTCTTAACAAAATCAGGTAATATAAGAAGTTAACAACCAGTCCCTACCATAAAAAATGGAAGAGCCATGTATAGGCACGATATTAGTCTGTCAATATGGTCACCATCTGAAACCTGCAGCATCATATTAAGGGCATCATGAGCTTGATTGGTGAAACGAACTAATAGAAAACATGTTTCTTGGTTTGAGGAAGTTTTGTTCCAACTGCATTAAAAACTGACTCTTCAGTAAAGGAAATAGAAGGGTGAGAGGGAGAGGGGAGAGAGTCTCTAAGACAAAGGAAGCACTATAAGCTGCAGCAAAATAACCTGCCTATGTGCCAATACAAACAATGATTTAACATTCTCTGCCACCTAGAAGCCACAAATTGACTGAAAATTTAACTCTGAGATGAAAGAAGAATCTATGCCAGCATATGTTTTTAAACATCAGAAAAATAATTATGATTGTCCTCCAAATACTACTAGAATTTGCACAAGAAATTCAAATGTTTTAAAAATAAGCAATTATATTTATGGAGGTAGTTTTAGATTATATGTTTACAAAAATAAATAAAAATAAAAATCTAGTATTAGGCTTTTTTATAACCAGAGTCTGCATAAGGCAAACCATGGGCGAACAAGAGTGCTGCAAATGGAAAAAGGGAACATAATATAGAAACTTGCACAAGGAAGGAGAAAAAAGAGTTCTCTGAATACTGGCCAAAGCCTATGTAAAAAGGACATGACACTTTTGAGGATTTTTGCCGTGTCGTCACCAACACGTGTGTCCAACACTTGTGGAAACTTAAGTGGGTACTTGCACATAATAATGTTAGATGTTGCGAGTATATCACAATATTCCATTGTATAAAATAAATTAGGAAGAAAAAAAAACTTACATTAAACTGTGCATCTAGATCTGCCTGTCCTTCAATAATCTCAATAAGTTCTTGCACACGATCTGGAGGGGCGCTCTCCCCAAATATGCTCAAGCTTCTCAAGAAGTCCATAAACATTTTAAATTCTGCCCCAGTTACATCTTGCAAACTCTGCAATATCACAGAGTCAAATTGTCTAACATCTTTAGTTGACTCCCAAATAAAAATGACATGACATTTGAATATGCATTACAAATTTACACTAAATAAGAGTAGATGAAGCCATAATATAGTTAATACATGACACTTTACAAGATACAATACATGTAGTGTGGAGAGAGACAGGGAGAGAGAGGGAGAGGTAAATCTTTCCTAGAAGAAGAATGTCATCAACCTACTTTTTTCACCAAATCAGTTATGTGCCTTTCCATTTGCTCTTGAGGCTTCAAGAGTTCAGCTTTCAAAGGAAACACCTGAAATATAATTTAACATTTAGAATTGATTAAAAAATAGTAATAATATAACATTTAGCTCGAGTATGCTAACAAGAAAAGATAAAAATGACATTATGACAGTTGCGTTTCCAACCTTATCCCTAATAAAGTTTAGAACTTTCTCACGAATAGTTTCATCAGTAATTGGTTCATCAGTGCTCTCAATATGCTTAAACAAGGCTGTCAAAGAAGCTGCAATAAACACATCTATTAGAAGAAGTGCATCAAGAGAGAGATTCTACATTGAAATGAGTTATGTTATAAAAAAGAATAAAATAAAATTAGAATTAAAAGAATTCTGACATAAATCAGAATATATCATAAATTCATGATACAAATCCTTCTCATTCAATGCAATAAGAGATAACAAAATGAAATGGCAATCCAAATTGAGAAAGCAAGGCCACATTTCAGTTTAAAATGAATCTTGCATAAAGCAATCAAAGAGAAACAGGAAACCTTCTGGAACTCAAATCATCAGCAACACAGGCTTTACAGCTTAAAATAATCATACAAAACCAAAGTTGTTATATCACATCCAAACAGGTTACAGATGATTATCACTCCAAGAAGCCAGCAAGCAGTTACGAGTCTCACAACCTATGACCTGTGACTCCTATTGTCAGATATTTTATAGTTCTCTTACTAGAATTAGCTTATTTTTCTAAGATAAGTTAGAAAATGTTAAAAGTATTCCACACTTTTGAAACAAATATTCCCTCTAGTATTTTTTCCCCCTCCTATTTTATCTTCTTTCTTGAGAATCCACATTAAACTCCCTCCACTATCAATTTAGATCAGTACAAGGTCATTGCATCAAAAAACCTTCGTAAAAGAATGAGCATACCCCTGTCGGTGCCCTACATGATAAGAAACGCCATACACAGAAAAACTATAGGGTGGCTATTCAATAACTTAACAAATAGATGCATAAGCAAGAAGAATATCATAATATAACTGTAGTTGTGCTTAAAGACCTATTACAGTAGTGGATGGAGAAGAGAACGCAAGGTTTCGTTTATCAATAATTTGATAAAAATAAAATAAATACACATCAGGATATATATATCTGGAGTAGTCAACATGCCTATCTATGTCGAAATGTGTTACACTTGCACATGAAAATCCCACACAAGAAGCTATCGTGTTGTTTATACATGGGTTATAGCCTATGTAACAATGACAAGGATGAGTGTGTCAATGTCCAATATGTGTGCCACAGCCATGAATACCTACTTCTGTATTTGGCAGCATCAAAACAAGTAGCTGTCAACACAGCAAGAAATGCCAAATGCTGCTTATTTGATTATGATTCAGAGGAGTAAGTACTCTGAGTTTGTATATCCCCTTGCAAGAGCTTACATCAGAGTGTTTCTTCTACAGTTACGAAAGGGAGAGCAAAAGAGGAGTTCAGTTGCAATCTCAACTAGATAGCTTCTAGGCTAGGTCAATTGTGAGTCAAGCTTGAAAGCAGAAGGTGTGCACTCAACTCATTTATAGAACTTAATGTTTTATCTAGATATTTGAAAGGTTTTTCACATTAGTGCATTATTCTTAATATCAATCAATAAGATCATAAGTGTTCTCATCTAATAGATTTTTATTGGAATTCACTGGAGTGCAAAGCTGCCACCCCACCACGCAGGGTTAACTTTTAGGATAAACTTTTCCTTTTTTCATGGGGAAGATACGTGGAGTGTATCAAGTGCCAAGGTTCAGCCACCTATGATGAGACTGTACCTCTATTGTCTAGACATGTGAAAAGTAAGACCAATGCAAACATAATGGTGTAGAAGTCTGTTGATACCCTGTATACCTTACAAACGTACATAGCTAAAAGGATTTTTAACCAAGAGATGGTTCACAGATAGCTAAAGAAACGTCGGTCCTTCCACCAAATCCAAGGATGCTTTCACCAAAAGCCTCCAAACTGTTCGGATTGCCTCCTATTCTATCAAGTTGGTCATGGTCAACATCTATGTCCCAGATTGAGGTGGAGACGATTGTCAAAGGAGATTAAACAGCCTAGTGGCTTATAGTCATGTTATGAGAAGAAAGAAGAGAGAGAGAGAGAGAGAGAGAGAGAGAGAGAGAGAGAGAGAGAAGAGAGAGAGAGAGAGAGAGAGGAGGAGGAGGAGGAAACACCCATAAATGTCCCCTCTTTTCAAAATTAAAATATATAAAGTTGAAGAAGAAATGATAAATTGATGGGAACAGAAACTGAAAATCAAGAGTCCTACTGCCCTATTTACCTTTTCTGATAAGACCTAGAAACGAACATTATATAAATAAATAACTAATTTTTTATTGAGTAGGAACTCGGCGTGAATCCCCTATTCTCAAACAAAAATGTAGAGTATCAATAGTTTGAAATGCAAGAAGAAAAATTGACCACTAACTCGAGGCATCAATGCAGTTCAGAATTCCTAACCAGATTAAAAACATAAAACCAAAAAATGCTTCTAAAGGGAATGATACGTATTAAAGAGGTATATGTGAAAAAGAAGGCAGATGACAAAGACAAATGAACTCCCTGTGCGAATATGTTGAAGTATCTATGTAAGGAGGAGCTTATCAAGTTTTTTTCGATGAAGACAAAACTAGGACCTTATCAAGTTGACATATAACAGGATTTAGCAATATAACAAACTACCTTTTGCATCCTGCCTTAACAATGACATTAGGGCTTTATGCACTGCATCGCGCTCCACATTTTCCTCTGGAAGAATCACAAAATCAATGGTCAAATAGAACCAGAAAGAAAAAAAAAAAAAAAAAACAAGGTTTCACGACACAATTTTGAACACTAGAATTACCAGCTGTAAGGAGTTGCCCAAGAACATCCACAATTTTAGACACATATTCTGGTGTATCCTTACAAAGAAGAGGAAGTCCGCGAATGGCTTGTACTCGGACCTGCCATTGATACAATAGGATGTTAAGATATGAGCATGAGATGCATCTATAAGGATAGTAACAAGCAATCCATTAACCACATGATTGTAAAGTGTCAACCATTCATCATTCATGGCTCATCATTATCATTATCATAATACATTTTACCGGTTGGCACAAATACAAGGAGACCTACTGACAGATATATCCACATCCAACGTAGTTTTAACACCTCTTAATCCATGCATGATATCCGACCTTGAGCTTCCAATGCAAGGCTAATTATATTTTAGAAAAGATTTTTCCATTTATTGATTTATTTGGATGGTGCAATATCAAAAATTTCTTGAACTCATATACTGTTTTGACGTCTGAATAAAATTGAACATCGATATAGCTTTAGGTTATGTTAGATGAAGAGTTCTAGTTTAAAATTTGGCCTGTCGGATCTCATTTACCTTGCCGAAGGAACCCTTTAGGGTTGCAACAAGCACTTTAGGGTTGGAAAACCAAGCACTAGAAATACCAAACGACACTAAAAATCAAGCAAAAAAAATCATCCAAAACCATCTTGGATGTTGAACAAGAACTAATTGATACTTAAATGTCAAAATCATGTATAAAACAGAGCAAGGCAATTTCTTTTTAAGAAACCGACAAAGTTTAACCGCATAGAATGCAATTGATTTACAAGGATAAGCTTATTCAATTAGAAAAACGACTATAATTTATTAAGTAAAATTAATTTTAAAAGAATACAAAAGATGAAAACCACTCACCCCAAGCTCCTCCTCTTCACATAAATCAAAATGAGCTTCAACAGCTTGGCTAGAAAGACTCGGGAAGAACTTGAAAAACCTCGGAATTAGTTGTGCTGCTAATTGCTTTGCCTTTATACTTCCCTTCGCCGCTCTAATTATACCCTCATAATCCTTGACATTCTGCAAACACTCAAAACCCATGAAAAAACACGTTAGAGAGAAAAAAACTAAACCCTAAAAAGAAGAAAACCTAAGAATTGGGAAGGAGAAGTAATAACCTCAGACTTGTCTTTAGATTCATTAAGCCGTTCACCGTACTCGTAAAGCTTCTCGATGTCACTCGCATCTTCGGTAACATCAGCCATTGTAACTGTTGATTCAAGCAGAAGAAGAAAAAACAGTATTGGAGATCTAGATAGAACAAAAAAAATGAAACAAGGGTTTTTTGCCCTTCTTTATTGTTCTAACAGATTAGGGCAGCCAAAATAAAGTAACTTAATTAATTATGGATCACACATATATACAGTTAGAGAGAGAAAGTAGAGAGAGAAAGAAGAGAGAACAATACTTCGAGAAGAGAAGGGAAGAGAAGACCAGAGACGAGAGTGATTTTAGAAACACTTGAAGGTTTTGTTTCGTGTATGTGAATCTGTTTTCGGGGTTTTTATTGAACTGTTTGCGACTTCGAAAGGGAAGGAATGAGGAGGAGGAGGAGGACACTGGTAATGACCAATTAGGGCTTGCCAGTGGATTGGGTTTGACACGAGATGATCCGGACGGACGGACCGGACCATCAGAGTTAAATATGAACTCTATACTAGATTCTAGATTCGATCTGATAAAGTGGTTCTTTGCCAGTGAGGGTTTCAAAATTGGGAAATTTTATTGGCACTCACCAAAAGATTATTGGCAGGCTTTGACTTAGTCAATCTATTTTGACTTCAAAATTATTAATGGTAGTATTCAAATTGATCAAATTTCACAATTAGATGCCAAAAACCAAATGAAATCAGTGTTACATAGTCGTGTTAGATCTACAAAAAGAAGACGATAAAATTCTTACTGAAACTCAAAATTGAAAGAATTTTAAACTGTTAGAAAAATGTTAATTAAAGTATTTTTCATGAGATTTGACTCTACAGTTAAAAACTATCACCATTTTCACAAAAAACATAAAAGTGGAAAAGACTATATACTAGGGGTTATTCTTCTTCTTCTTCATGCATACGGGTTATCATTGGCGATCTACATATAAAACTCAAATCCGACAAAGTCTCCCTTGTAATCAAGCCTAGCTTCATCTCTCTCAAGTGAGCTAAAACTTTACAAGACTCACAAGCTTTGTGCGAAATCAAACATCTACCAAGAGGTGTTGGTAAAGTTTAGGCCTCCCCGTCACACAATAAAAGACAAATATTGTGAAATCGATAAAATCAAACTCAAGAATATGATATAGAAATAAGTTTTTTAGTATCTTGGTGTCTTTTAATTCTTTTACACCTTCAAGCTTTTAAAATATTTTTCTAATCTTAGTGGCTTCAACGCATTTTCACATACTAAGAACTACGAGATCACCTCAGAATGAAAGGGGTGACGGTGAAGTATTTTTGTTTTTCATGCTTTTCTCGAAGGTCTGAAGATTTATCTAGTTAGTCCATTTACTCATAGCTATTAATGCCCTGTGTGACACCATGTTTCCTAAACAAGGGATATCACCGGTTTGTCTTTTAATAGATTGTTTGGACAAGAAATTTTAGGGAGGGATTTTGTGGAGACCAGGAATTTTAAGGAAAAATATAACATAATTTTTCCACTAAATCCCTGGTCCCCACAAAATTCCTCCTCCAAATCCCTTGTCCAAACAGCCTATTAATAGATTTGAATTTCATTCGCAAATTTCTGGTAATATCCCATGTGTAGGAAACGGGGTGTCGCAGTATAAACAACTAAAACCGCCGTTTAAGTCTTAGAGGGTGTTTGTGATGTTAAATTCGTATGACAAAAATAAGGGAGTGTTAACAAAATTGAGTCCTGCCAACAACCAAAAAAACGCATCTGGTGGGGGAGTCCTCAGTTGGGGCCTGCCAACAATGTTCATAAAATCTCCCTTCAAAAATTGATCCCACAAGACTAGCTTCCAAAAAAATGGGCCGAGATCAAAGCACCGGTTGAATACTTGAATCAACTAGTGTGTTTGGATGTAGAATTCTTAGGAAACATGAGTCCTTGAAAACATGAGTCCCTAGAAACATGAATCTTTTGGTTTGTGGCAACCATAAAAGACTCCATGGATTCATGAATCCTTAGAAGCTTGAATCCTTTGGTTTGTTTGGCTGCCATTTAAAATCCAAAGAAAATTTCTATTTTATTGTTTTAACTTTGTGGGGTGTAATCTACATTGAATTGGGTGCATACATAGTGAATCCTTAGTTTAGAATTTCAGCAAATTCTAAGGGGGAGGTGGGACTTTAAAACAGGGATTTGCTGGAAAACATGTTTCCCTGGGAAACAAGTTTCCAGGGATTCTTGGCAGCCAAACATACCAAGGAAACATGAATTCTTGGTCCCCTCTGAATCCCCGGTCCAAACAAACCATTAGTTAACTTTGACTTCAATCTCCAAACCCTAGTTTCTTTTTTCGTTTACAAAAGAAAAAACACCATCAAGCACCACAACCATGTTCTAGAATAGTTTGAGGGACGGCTGTTGTCTTGCAATGATGATTTGATTTTGACTTGCTAATTAAAAATAGACCATACTTTTTTACTTTTTAGAGTCCCCATTCTTAAAGCCCTCTTCTTCTTCCATCTTTTTTCCGCCTCTGTACATAGTCGCGTTGGATGTTTACGCCATTAATGTGTTAGCCCTGTTGGGTTGGGTGAGTGAACATCCAACAGTTGTGTAGGGGAGCACAAATTTTTTATTTTTTAAAAGCCCGAGCTTTTTAAATCATTTTCCATCCTTTAATCCTACCAAAGCTCGAAGTTGATCATGAAATGAACCTCCTGGAATCGTACTTGCAGTCAATCTGGAGTTGATGACCAGGGGCAGGACATGAGAACCCTGAGCCAAGCACGTCTCCATTGCATCTCGCTGCGAGAACATGCAGGGATTGGTGAAACCAAGCAGTTTCATTAATAGTCTATTTGGATGAATAATTTTCGCAGAGGAATTTGGTGGGTACCAGGGATTCCAGTTTCCCTGGTTTGTTTGGCTGCCAGGAATCCTTAGAGACATGTTTCCTATGGAAACTAGAATTCTAGCAAATCCCCTAGCGAATATCTCTAATACTATTTTGAGATTCTGGCTTATTATTCAGCAATGTTTATGGAACTTGAAATACACTCTTTGAGTCAAGAGAAATATGTAAGAGAAGAAACTGTCGGAATTGATATTTAAAAAAAAAATTGCTCAAGGAGAATATGTCAAAGCAGTATAAAGAAAGCATAAATTATGCACACAGGCATGAATTTTATAAGCTTAATACTTATTTCCTTCTCCAGATCTCTTTATTACTAATTATTCGCAGGTTTTGTATGTACAATCTAACTTATTAGAGAAGAAGAGCTCATGCCTGGAATCTAGGTTGCAAAGCTAGCGAATGAGAAAATCAGTCACGCCCACGACAGCTTCCAGTTCCAGTGCCATTCTCTTCTCAACTCTGCATCTCTCCGCTGCAACAATCTGACCCTTCATATGAGAAATGGGACTTCAGTCCAATCCAACACTGGTAGTAGTTGTGATCCATGTGAGGAGACTCGAGAGCCCACGGGCAGACTCTGGGAATCAGACTTGATTCAAACATGAAAGCCATGGTATCAGTTATTTTGAATGGTCCTGCATCGGTTCCGCGTCCCACTGTTGTCTGTCAACATAAAAAGGAGCAGATAATGATAAGCGAGTGGAGGTAAATTGGGATGTGTTTGGCTCATGATCAGAAATAAGTTTCTGAAAACTAGGATACAATCAGAAAATTTGGATTCTGTTCTTAGTATTTCAATAACCGATAACAAGTTTGGTATTAAATCCGAAAACTGTTTTCAATTTTAAAAACAGTTAAAACTTTTTTTTGAAAGAGTTTTTGAACACGAAATTTCAGAAAACACAGAAAATGGCTTCTTTTCGTTTTCCGGAAATTGGCTTTTTCAGGATTGCAACCGGAAACTCTGTTTTCGAAAACAACTTAACCAGGCGAGCTTTTGTGAGATTGTTTGTATCCCTTGTTTTCGAAAACAGAAAATGTTTTTGGGTTGCAAACCAATACCCACTTTAGTTATTACTTAAGAGTCTTAGACAGTCATTTGGTTGCGAACAAGTTCATACCTCAAATGTATTGGTATCAGGACCATGTGGGGTCATGCAACTATGAAGGCTTGCACCTCCTGGGAGAAATCCGTCAGCTTTGGCCTACAGCCACATCAGAAAGACTTTATGTGCTTGTTATATGGAAGATATCTACCAAAATAACACAGAAGAATCCTTATGTTTCCATTTTAAGCAGGGTGTATTCAACATGAATATCTTAATAAATGCACTTTTACTAACATATCAACATGCATGTCATGGTGAATAAGAAGTGTACTCCTAGCATCTGATATACACATGGCCTACAACCATGTGGTTTCAAACAAACCAGAATGACCTTAACTTAATCATTCGATTATACAAAAAAAAATTCTAGACCCATCACCATATTTGTTATTGCGATAAGAAGAACCCAACAGATTCTATGATAAGAACCAGGGTTTGGCACGGTAGATCCTTTTCTGGATAAGCTTAGCCCAGTAGAGCTTCTTTGTACGAACTGTGGGAAGAGTCATCAAATGGTGCACAGCGGTGCCAGAGAGACAGGAATTATGGATTCTAACCATTTTCCAGTAGAATGTTAAAGTGTAGAACCGTAGAAGTCGTAGTTTCTCATTAATAACAAGGTTAATAGTCCAATTAAGTACTGAAGTTATGAACTGATAGGGCTTTACCTCGTATTTTCCATAAATTAGACCCATAAATTCACTCATACAATTGCGATGGTAATATGGAGGGCGAAATGTGTGCTCGGCAACCAACCATCGAGGTGGGAAAATGACAAAATCAAGCAATGCTACACCAGGCTTTTCAGTTGGCGCCGTCAATACTGAGATGCAGTAGACACAGTAATAATGTTAACAAAGAACACATCTGGAAAAGAAGAAGCAAAAAAAAAAGCCTTTGTTTCTTTAAACAGTTCTGTGAGAGGTGGACGATACTGGATAGCTACCTGTGTTTACCGAAGGATCACCATGATCAATCAGGACAGAGTTGAATGGGCAGAACTTATTTAGATCATACTGCAGAGAACATCATCCAAAGAAACTTCAAGACATTAGTTACAACAGATAGGTTAGTTACAATTGATGGGTTAACAAGTTCACAAAAAGAACAGCAACAGCTAAAATTTCAAGAACTTCATTTTCTTTCTTTCTTTTTCTTTTTTTTTTCTTTTTTAAATGAGAGAACTTCCTTATCTTTATGACTGTATGAGTGCAGGATTGAGGAAATAATATGAATTCTTACCTTATATGGGGCATAATTCCCATGCCAAGCTACCACGTTGAATGGGGAAAAATCTTGTCTTGCAGTGAATAGTTCACCACCAAACTTTTGTACAACAGTGTACCCTGGATGGATGCCATCTTCAAACCAGGCAGTGGGGACAAGAAAATCCCTTGAAGCAGCAAGACCATTAGCACCTAAAAAGTAATCAAAGCATATGTTTCATTACTGCAACTTAAGTTGGTAACACTTTGTACCTCAAAAGCAAGAAATGTTTCATATTTCTTGTCCCCTTACAGAGTCAATAAATTCGTTACCTATTGGGCCAAGATCAGGAAGCTGGAAATGGGTACCAAAAACCTCAGCGACATAACCACGTGACGGACCATCTGGAAGGTCAACAGAAAATCGGAATCCTTGAGGCAAGACAACAATTTCACCAGGAGACACATGCAGCCGCCCGCACTCAGTTGTGATCCACAATCCTGATTAAGCAATAAAACATAAGGAATCAGAATCTAGCATCATGATACAGTTCCAAGTGATGTAAAAGAAATAAAGGCAAAGTCACCATGCACACACTAGGAAGGCCAAAATCAGAAATGAAGGGAAAGGCAGAGGTGGTGGTCATGAAGGGAAAGCTAGTGTTGGTAGATGCTAACAGCTTGTAATGAGGAGGTAGTGGTGGTGGAAGGTCTGGGTTCATCAAAGATCCTGAGGCTGAGGTTGTATGCGAGGAAATAAATCAAATAATAGCGACCTGCCAATCTACTTAGCTGGCCTCTATGCCATTGAGGTGAGGCAATAATATAGAAATGTAATGTCTAGTATAATTTCTCTCAGTTTTTGTGTTGGTGTTCAATTTTTGTCTTTCTATGCTTGCTGCTCTTATGAGAACTTCCTATTGACCAGTTTCTTTGGAATGGTAAAAGAAGTTACAAAAGGTTAATAATTCAACTCAGAATCCTGGATGCTATCAATAAAAAATGCCTTTTTAAGTGTTTCTTCCACATTCTGCACTAGCAAGAAGCTGCGGATAGAATCTATGAAAAGCATACATAAAATAGGTAAAAACCCACACGTCTCAAGTGGATTTGGTTGCAGTTCGGGTTGAGTTTTCTGGAAAATCTTCTCTCTTGAAAACCCTAAAAATAAAATTGCAAAATTCATGATTATCAATCAGCAAATCAATCAAGCAAGCTTCCACAAAACTCATTGAAAATCCTACAGTAACTATCACGTTAATCCCAGTTTTGGAAATTTTAATGGTCAATTAAGCTTAACAAATTTGAACAGTATTTTGTGCAGACCCACAGAACTAAAGCCTACTACTTTCCATGAAATCAGCAAAGCTTATTAGTCAAGAACACAAATTTAATCCATATAATGAATACTCATGCTATGTTTAAGCCACATAAAACAATCAAACAGAAGGCATAAGTAGTCCAACTCAAAACAAAAATTCATCAAGATTTACTTACTTCCATTTTGGGGAACTATCAAGAAGTCACCATCAGCATTGCAAAAGGCACAGTTTTCCATTGATTTGTTAGCAGCATACCTAAATGAAAACAAGGTTTCTACGCCTGTCAAACCGCAAAGCTTCTCTTTATAGTTTCAGATAAGCTAACAACATATTTCTAAACTACTCTAGTCAGTAAGCTGGGGTTCTCTAATTATAAGAAAAAGTTATAACAAAGACCTCATTATAATTTACAATGTTTAGCATCTATGTAAGGCTACTAAACATCTCCAAAAAAACCATTAAACTCTTAAGCACATTAACAAAAGAAACCAAAATATGATGTCTGATGATGTGATTAAAGTCTCAAATTACGCTGAATTATGATTCACGAAATAAAAGACAAACACATGATGTGGTTTAAACTTAATCTCCATCTATCCCAATTCTCTACAAGAAAATGTTACAGATTCCTCTCTCCTGTTTAATAATTAGTCCTCTCTTCTAAGATGAGAAAGTTATGAGACCAAAATGATGACACCTAGAAAAGGACATTAGTCTTAATCATATATACCATTTGCATTGACCAAGTAATCGTGAGGTCCATATAACGTGCTGACTCACTCTGATTGAGTAAATTATGTCCAAATTAAGTACATCATACAACTGCATGGGAAGATTACCCTATTTGGAATAACCTCCATCAAGTGCTATGTTCCTACTGAATCTTATTTCTAGAAGCTTGAGTACCCAAAATGATTCCTAACTAAATAAAGAAAAGGAATCTCTAGTGAGTTTTTCAATTCTTTAGATATAAACATAGTGTAATGTTTTCACTTATAGAATTTATATGGCATTGATCTATCAACAACAACTTAAATTCATTACCAAAGAGTCTCATAACTAACAAAAGAATTTGAGAATTGTGATACTACTTGGATAAATTTCAACTTCAGAAACAACTAAGAAATACAAATTACATGTGAATAGCAAATCCATGACGAAGGAAAGAGCTCCCAGCTCCACATATCGTATAGAGACCATCGATAAAATCAGTTGGCGAATCAGGAATCTCTTCAGGCTTCCATCGCAGTTGAGTAGGGTTAGCAGAACTGGTGTTTTGATTAAATTCACTCACGAGTTTCTTGTGGGTTGGGACACGAGTTTTAAATGGTTCATGTGTAACCGATGGCTTGATCCGATATAGCCAACTGCACATAAATTAAATCAAAAAGCAATAAACAACTAAATCATAAAAGTCCTGAAAAATAATTTGTACAAGCAATATATATATGTGTGTACTTTTTCTGGGTAATTAACAATAAAGCACAAAGAACTATTAAAATAGTCATTTTTAAATAAGTTCATCAACAGATTAATATAAACAAATTCACAAAATTGGTTTAAGAAGAGCGGAAATTTATATTTCCTTTAAATAGCATAAAAATGAAACCCTAACAATTCTCCTAAAACACAAACAAAATTGATCTGAATCAAACTGATGACGGATTCATTTAGAGCATCCTTTATTCTCCTAAAAAAACACAAAATTTTGATCTGAAACCCTTTAATTGAAACAGAATCCAAAACCCAGAACAACAAAAAGAAAATTGAAAAACAACTTCATTATCGTCAACAAAGAATCAAAACATTACCCTTTGATTGAAACAGAACAGAAAACCTAAAACAAAAAAAAACAATATTTTTTTTTTTTTAAAACTAACTAAACTAAAACAAGACCTTCTCTGATTGAATTTTCGAGGGGCAGTGAAAGAGGTGCCTGAAATTTGCTCTGCATAGAGACCGAACGGACAGACAAGTGGATTGTTCTGTCCTTGAGGTAAAGCTCCGGGAATCGCCTCCGACGAGAAATGGTTGCCGAAACCAGACTGGTAATCCAGTTCAGCGGGAGCATTAGAAGAAGAGTCCAACTTGCAGGTCTGTTGTTTCTCCATCAAAACGAATTAAGTCTGATAGACGGAAAGGAAGATCAGAGAGGTCTGTGTATCAATTTGTTATGCAGAGGAACTGTAGAAACCGTGGAGGGTAGAAAAAGTTTTACTTCAGGCTGTAAGTTAGCAACTGATTGATTTTGTTTTGAGAAATTCTACCTCAGAGTTCACTTTTCATTTTTTAACGCTTATACTGGATAAGGGTTACACGTTGAGATGAGTCCATATCATCTGGCCCCAAATCCCTCACCCCTTGATGATTTTGCTTTGTGGGGCCATTTGTAGGTGATCCTATGGTTGATATTTGGTGATAATGTTCTCTTTACTTGTTACATCATTCTCATACAAAATCAGTCTATTCTAACATGGACCGTTGATTTTTTTCGTAGTTTTGAAATGAATTTATTTTTGTGAGAATGATCTGTATGGTAAGGAGAACATTTTCACAAAATAATTAGCCATTAGATCACTTTCAAGTGGACCCCACAAAACAGAATTGATTTTGACCCAATCCTGAGGATGAGGAGGGTTCCTACTGCGTTCAAAATGTCAAATGTGAGGTATATACTGTATACTAGGAGGAGATGAAAATGGAGCTGGCAATTATCAGTGTGTAAGATAGAGGAGCAGTGTTTTTTGGACCAACGGTTTTACAAAACGGCGATGTTACACTTACTGCAAAGTGTACTGTAAAGGCTATTTTAGAGGGTATTTACATCAATTTAGAAATGATGCAAATCACGAGGAGTATAAGATTATTTGAGAACCATGGGATAACTAGGCAGTAAGGTTTGCAGTAAGTTTAGCATTTTCATTTACAACACTAATGCCCGACACTTATGTGACATATTGGGTCCTACTACCACATAAGTTGCAATCCCCTTCAAAATATTTTTACAAGGGAAAAGTGGTGGATTCCACCCTACTACATAAGCATCTGACATGAATTTTATCAAAACATCAGTCTAAAAAGCATTTTCATCACATTCCGAGGAAAAGGACGGTTTGACAAGGTAACAAAATTTGGAGCCTTCCAAATGGCCCACATATATAAGGGCAATAATTCGATGAGTAGCACTATTTGGATCAGTAGGCTGTCGGATTTATGGCCAGACCATTGTGGACCTAATTTTAAATTCAGGACGTCTAAAATCACTTTAATTTAAGAAGGCCGAGTTAGTCTTACTTGACCACGTTTACATTGGGCCATAAATCGAACCAATGGTCAATTTGATCCATGAGGATGACGACGACCTTAAGGCTCTGTTTGGCCACACAAAAAAAACACAAGTTTTACAGAAGTCGTGTTTCCCTTCCCCATCCGAGTGAAATCTTACACCGATTAGTTATGAATGTTGTTTGTGTAACATTTTGGGATACATAACCCCAATGTTCTTGAACAAAAGTGGTATGAGTGACTTGATGAAATTCTCAGTAAATATCCATGATTTACTTACAGAAAAATAATTTAAAAGAGTTTGATTTGCTTATTAAAGATAAAAGCACTTTATCAATTTTTTCTTCTTAATCAAGGTTTACCAGGAAGTTTCCATTAGAGTAGCAGACAAAGAAGAAAACAGATGTCTGTACTTTTTAACTGTGTAAATTTGATAAACTTGAAGAAGAAATTAGTCAAGAATTATTTCAGATTGAACAGAAAAATAAATCTCAAATCCCAACTGCTAATCAATTAAGGAGCAAAAAAAAAAACTCAAAACCCTAACTCGAGCTACAAGGATTTTGATCTCTATTTTGATCTTGCTTCCAAATCGATTGGAAAAAAAAGGGATTTTCTCGTTTAGATCTTCAGAAAAGACAGGATCTAGTCAATGGAGTTGCTGAGTAAGACTCTAGGTCAATGGAGTTGCAGGAGATCGGTTGTGGTAAGGTGAAAGAGATGGCAGAAAAAGGGAGTAGGAGACGAGGGGATGGAGTCAACAAAAGAGGAGGGAGATGGAGGAGAAAGAGAGGAAAAATATAGAATACACTAGAGGGAATAGAGAGGGAAAGAGAGAGGAGACGCACTCAACACCTTTTTCCATCGGTTGGTTTTAAGCGAAAAACATGTTGAAGCTGGGATTTCACTTCCCCAATTTTTTATGAAGCGGAGACCTTCACTGGGTTCCGCATTTCCCCGCTTACTGTTCACACAATGCGAAACAAACAGAAATTAGCAGTTTTCCTTGTCCGGGTTTGGGAATCACCGGTGGACAAACAATACATAAGGGTTATCAACCTTTTCTCTATAAACACAGAAGCCAGTCCTATTCCCACACAGAGAAATCGTTGTAAGTGTGACAAAAGGGAGAGCAAACCCAAATACCCTGTTTTTTTTTTTTTTTTGGGTAGTCAACAGCACAAACAAAAACTAAACATCTACAACGTGCATGGAGGAAAGCTCTCCTCATCATACCGTCAAAAAGCAAGGACCTAATACATTTCTTGAGAATTAAGAATCCAAACTCCCAAAAAAATCTTCATTAGCGAACATTATATCTTTAAATTTATGACCAAGATACCGGACATCATGAAGCAAATGGATAAAATACCAAAAGGGCGACTATTCTCAACATGTCCCTTCATGTGGGTTCTTTTGAACCTAATATGTGGAACTCTTTTAAGGTGACGTGGAGCACGTGTGGCCATTGGGCTTATTATGTGTGGGTCTACTCTGACATTATATTAAATTTGTGGACATCCAACTCAAAATCAATTGGCAATGAGTGGAGTGGCCCAAAATCATTATATATTGGGTTTGCAAGGCCTCCCACATCTCATATAGGACTATTCTCAACACATCTTAACAAAACCAGTAGGTGGGGAGCACCAAAGGACTAGAATCTCAAATGTAAATGTGTGAACCAGGAGGGAAGTGCAAGCGGGCAATGTTGATTTCCTCGACCTGAGACTAAGCGCAAGCAATAACAAGAGTCAGATTAAAATTTTTGGTCTACCAAACATTTCTATTGCGATTGATCCAAATTTTCCACAACAGGCACGTAAAGAATTCCAAATACCCTAGATTCAAGGCATTTGAACATTGTAATATGATCTGAGCCACCATTGGCAATACCATTTTAAGGACAAAAATATGGTATTATTGACGGCAAACAATGGCCATCCGAGTGAGATGTAGGTTATTGGCTCAACTAAAATCATCTTTTTAAGATGATGAACATTTGAAAGTGGTTTTTTTATGCCATGACATAAATTCTTTGTCATTAGTTAAGATTGAGAAATGAGATCTGAACATGGGTCATTGGCTCAACGGTTGTGCATCTGTCCCATAAAATTATTGGTTGTGGAAAATCTTAAGATCAATTTTCTTGACCATAGTATTGTTGTTAAGTTTGTGTCATGTAATTTAGTTTCATATATATAGATACTATTCTAAATAAGGCATACGTTGTTGATGTCAGTTTTTCTATATCCGTTGGTGGCTTCCTTGTTTGAGTTTGTTTTTTGGCGAACTTTCCCTTATCTATTGGTAACAATGTTTTTATGGTTTCTTGCGCTTCATATATTCCTATTGCAATGTATCTACGTCTCGATGTAATTTGTGCAATAATTTCATCTTTAAAAAACAGAAAGTAAAATTAAAAAAAAATAAGAACTAGATATGAGTACGATTTTATTTGCCCACTTGTGAAGTGGGTGAGCAAAATCATCCATCATCGATTCAAAGCGGAAGTTCAAAATGGTAGGGTTGACTGTTAACATCCCACGGCTATAATCTAGATGATGGATGATTATTGTGAAGGAAGCTCGAGGGAGGGTGTTATATCAAGGAAAATGCTAGGGGACACCAAATATCATAAAATCGCCAAGTTTCGGAGGAGTGACAAAAGATTTTAACCAGGCACGAAGTATAAAATTTGTAAAAAATAACTCCTTAGTTTGTGACTTTATTATTTTAGTATTTTAATTAGTAAATGAATTGTAATGGGTGCAAAAAGCCGTCTTAGCTCAGTGGTAGAGCGCGTGGCTTTTAACCACGTGATCGTGGGTTCGATCCCCACAGACGGCGTTTCACAATTTTTGTTTATTCATTTATTGAATTTTTTTTTTCAATTTTTATCAATAAAAAATTCAAAATCACCTTGGAGATGAATGTATATTAAACTTCTAAACTAAGGAACCATTTATTTTGGAGTTAAGTTCCAACCAAATTATGATGTGATTATTAAACACAACCCCATGAAACGATATTCAAATCATTCATTTTATGGTTGTTAATTGATTTTGAGTTGGATGCCTACAAATTTAAGGTATCAGAGCAGGTTTACATGTGATAGGCTACACGTGCTCTACGTTATTCAAAATAATGTCACATATGAAGGAGAGTGATGAGAATAAACACACATAGGAAGATAAAAGTCTTGCAACTCAATGTATAAAAATCTTGGGCCACTCCACTCATTGGCAATTAGTTTTCTAATATCAAAAACATTATGATAATAGAAGAAGATCAGTTAAAAGGAGTTTGTAGTTATTGTGACTATATGGGGTTCACCATTTTTGCAGATTTTTCTTATTTGAGTTCTTCCTTTTGGACGAAGTATTTTTCATCCCTTGATCTATTAACAAAAACTCCCAAACCCTCCAAGTTGATTTGGATACTTAAAAGATACAAACCAAGACAAATTTGATGGTTTTGGTAAGACCAAGATCAATTTAGGATTTTAAGAAAACCACAAAAAAGCCCAAACTTACTTTCGGTTTCCTCGCAAAGAACATAAGGAAGTAATATATAAGACTAGGAAGAAGAAGTTTTAAGACAAAAGAGGAAATGGTGGTGGTATCTGCTGACCGTTGGCATTAAGGGTGGTGATGGTGGTGTGTGATTCTCAGCGGTTTGGTTGTTACAGTCGAGGAGGAAGAAGAGGCGGGTGAGTAAAAGCGTGAAATGAAAGTGTAATAAAAGGTAATAAACTTTCAGCGATGGAAATATAGCGACGGCGAAAATCCTATATCAAAGCGTCGTTCCTATTCTTCTTTGGCGACCGTAAGCACATAAAACGTCGCCATATGTAGAGCAGAGACTTATGGCGACGGTTTATTAACATCATCACATTAAAGTTTACTCACTGTGGCGAACACTTTTTTTTGAGCGTATAGTGAAGTAAAATTCGTTCTTATTTCAATTGTTACTTAAAAAAAAAAAATTGTGCTTGGGGCCAAAAAATGAATTACCTTTTTTTGGCTTCAAAAACAGTAGAAATCACCTCTCATTAAATTCATGCAAATGTGCTTCTTTTTAGACATGAATTTTTTTATTTAATTGCTTTTGGAACAAAAAATGCATTTTTTGTAGAGATAACAAATGTAAAAGCCACTAAAAGACTAAATAGTGACACTTTTTTTTTTTTTTTAATTGTATTGGTTGTTATGTGGCATTTCATGTCGCGCCTCAAACCTAAGCCAGACTTATTTAACTAGCATGTCGAGTTAGGATAGATTTGGCGGGTCTAGTTAGGGTAGGATTGGTGGGTCAAGTCATATTTTGCCACCTCTAAAAAAATTGCATAATCCGACTCCGTTATTAATGTTTAGTCGCATTTATAAATGCAAGCACGTATATATGACGCAACTCCACCTCATTGCAAAGCCACAACTGATGAATGACAAGCACAATATTCATGTTTAGAATCCGTGCTTGTATGTGTGTTTCTTTCATTCGAACTTAAATCACACGTAAATCTCCCTTCCCCTTGAATGCAATTCATCATCATCTTCTATATATTATAACAAGCTAGCTAGCTTCACAATATAAACAATCTCATCAATCAGCTCATATTTGTAACCTAGCTAACTAGTTATATGGCTAATTATTATGATCCAACATGTTTTAACCTAGCTCTTATTCTCGTTGCCTTGCCCTTGTTATTTTACGTACCTTGTTCATCAGCTACAAAACATGATCCACAGCTAATGAGAGAAAGGTATGAGCAATGGTTAGCCCGACACGACCGTCTTTATGATACAAAAGAATGGAAGTTACGTTTCCGGATTTACCAATCTAATGTTCAGTACATCGATTACGTAAACTCTCAGAACTTATCGTACAAGTTAGTAGACAACAAGTTTGCAGACATGACTAATGAAGAGTTTAGAGCTAAGTACTTGGGTTTTAAGAAGCCTTCAGGTATCAAAAAGGTTATTAGTACTTATGTAGATCAGAAGAGAGAAGACTTCTATGCTCATGAGGAGATAAACACTATGGTGATGAAGAACTTGCCGGCAAGTGTGGACTGGAGGAAGCGAGGCGCAGTTGCTCGAGTTAAGGATCAAGGCGACTGCGGTAATATATGTATCTTAACCTAACTCTTAATTATTAGTTCATCTCATCAAATTAATAATGTGAAAACCCCCTACTTGTCTTGCACCCTGTCGATCACTTTTAACTCTTAACATCCCACTCTATTCTTACGCCTGCTTGTGGGGCTCATTTGAAGATGATCGAATATGCCTGACTCCTTATGTTGAAGATGATCTCCTAACAAGAACATGATTTGATACATTTTGTTCTTAATTCTTTCATATACACAGGAAGTTGTTGGGCCTTCTCAGCAGTGGCAGCTGTGGATGTTGGGGTTTATGCCCTAAAACAATTTAAATTGACAACATTGATAAATTATATTTATTAATAAGCATGATATTATATTATTACTTTATTCATATGATGGATTAAGTGTTGTTCACAAGATG
>MVGT01001040.1:157236-187014 GCA_002174775.1 Macleaya cordata | reverse complement strand
GGAACGAAAGTGGGAGCGGGAGCGTCAGAGCGGCCGATTAAAAAATATTCTTAGTTCTAAAATACCTTCAGAGCGGGAGCGCGAGGTTTCGAAGCGGGAGCGTCACCCCTATAGCGGGAGCGTCACCCCTATACTAAGGTTTCTGTTACTAAGGTTCATATTGTCAATAGTCAGGAACTCCGGATTTTGCTGTAAAATACCATTCAGAAGTTTATGTTGGGAGGGATGTTGCAGTTCCAAATTATTTTTGGGGAGTACTCAACTGTGAAACGATTGTTCATTTTTGGGGAGTACGCAACTGTGAAACGATTGTTCAGTGAGTCGGAGTGATTTCACTGAGAAGTGAGGAACCCATTTTAGGTTAATGATCAGCTGCGAGTCTGCCATGGATGTCAGTTAAGTGGTTAAGGACCAATGATATTAAGCAATGTAGTTTCCTCCTCGGTTTGGTTTCATTTGAACTTCAAGTTTCGAGGTTAGTAACCAGAACCGTGGTATAGGGGGTGACACTACTAAAGGTATTTTAGAACGACGAATATTTTTTAATCAGCCCTTCTGACGCTTCCGCTCCTGCTCTTGTTCCTGTTTCCACTTTGCGCTCTGGTTACTTAGGTTTCGAGTGGCTGGTTACCACCATCTGTTGAACCAAAATGATATTTTTGATTGCAAAATTATGAAAAGAGACTCGCGCTCCAGGCAATGCTCTTCCAGTATGATGTTCCATGAGGGGTCTTTGAAGGATCTGATGCCCACCACGAAATAGTGGTTACTAAGGCTGCTGCACAGATTGCACTGTTGAGATCTTGAACAAACTTACTAATTACCAAACAAATTGAAAACTTTGGACTGAATTTGAGATTATCTGTAATTGTTCCCTTCAAAACAATTAAAAAGCTTTTCGTGGATCCTGTTTTGTAACTGAGAATTCGACGGCCCCTGGCATAACAGATCAAGCCAGTCAAATAGAACCCTTATTTACATTGTCCTCACCAATTATCTTTGTTCTTTCAGAAAAACTAAAGAAACGTACTCCATCTCGTCTCCATATATCATCTACCAGATAAGTTGATGTACTACGTGACAATAATATGATATCAACATAACGAGCTCCGAATCCGCTCAAAAGGTTAAAATTTGTTCATCAAGACAAACAATTACTAGCTCCAAGTGAAATTACCGGCGTTTCAAAATTCCTTCTGGAGGAATTAACTAATTCACCATGTGTATAGGAAGGGATTGTGTATCCATCATACAAATCACGCCATGGGTATCTCCAATGCCTGTAGCACGTCCTTGAACTCAAACTCGTGGGTTTCTCTGTTAAACCGTTCAACCAGTTTGTACCTCACATCATTCAGATAGAAAGATTGAGCGGTCTCCAAAAGCCATTGTGCCTCCGAGTCGGTGAGCTTGCTGGTGAAGACGATATCACCTCGGATAAGCACCATATCCTTGCTTTCTTCAAATTCAGTGAAATAAGTCGCTGTGAAGTAGGGAGCTGCTTGAGTTCCTCTTGCCTTGTAATCCTCAAGACCAGTGAAAAGAATGTGTGGCATCTGCACTGAAAAGCAGTTCTTTGTTATATAATTGGAGAGAGTAATATGCAAGCACTACGCACTAAATCTTTCTATTACTTTGAGTAACTAAAAGTTATTCCAAAGAACAAAGTGATAATTGTGTTCCACAAGTTAGCACATAACTGAACCGATAGCTCAGTTGAGAGAGAAAAGTAAGGACTCTCATTTTCCGCATAAACATATAGGAAGTGAAAAGAAAGAGTCAACTTTTCTCGTAGAGAAATAGAGCCATTTGTCTAATTTTCGTAATTCCGAATAAGACTATGGACAAAATGTCAAGAACACAGCTGGCATTTATTATTTGGAAAGACGAAATTGTCAGCCATTAGCCCCACAAGTCACATATCCAGATACAAAACAAGGTGAAATGGAGGTACTCAGTTCAAGTATTCACAGTGATCGGTGGCTAGAAGTTTTAATTTCGTAAACAAAAGACGAATTTCTAGCCATATCAAACTTTCACTACTTTGTATATACCACAGTATTATATGTATACCAAGATGATAAAAGTCAGTAGTTCAAAATCGTACCTTGAACGAACATTGTTGTATAACCACTTCCTTTCTGCAATGGAATGACAAAATACCGGCTAGCAGAAACAACAAAAGGAGAAGCAAAGGGGGTAAGAAAAAGCAGAGCACATAAAAAAGAAACCATGATTGTACATAAAATTGTTTACCAAGGAATTGCTCTTTGTTCCATTAGGTGATACAATTTTGCCTTCATCGTTGCACCAATATGACCTCTTCCCAAGTGATACTGATATATAAGAAAAAGGAAATTGAGTCTTTCCATCAGCTCAAAAAAGATAGTGAAAAACTGCAACTAATAATACTTGGCAAAATGCCGAAGCAATTCCATCATGATAACATAAATATAACAAAGGGCATTAGTGGAAGAAATTTAAACATGGTAACATGGCCATAAAGTGTCCAAAGGTTAAATGCAGAACAGATAGGTTAAAAAGCAGAGGTAGTATATCCTACTATCCTGTAACCATAAGAACTAGAATACAGAGAGATTGGAGCTGTATAGAACCACATATGCACTAAAGTTCTTTTCTTTTGATAAGTGTATGCACTACAAATCAAAATTCCAGTTCATCCAATATGTAAAGCAACTTGTATGAACTTTACTTAATCAGCTGACTGATGAATCATTGACATTACTAATGACTTGAGGTCCTGCACAAGTGATCAAGTATCTTAATCCTGTTAGTCTCTTGCAGTTGTTAATGTTTGTAATTCTACCACTATGTTGCATCTGTCAATGCTAATATAGTTACTTTCTATGGTGGCAAAACATCTAATCCATGGTTTCTGTTTCCATTTGATATTATGGCCTTTAACAAGATAAACTCAGTGTTCCTGCCACTTTCCCTAATTAGGATATGTTCAATTGTTTAGTTCCATTTTTCGTTCTCATGAGACTACATAACAAGGGATCGATGAATTGATATAGAAATATGATGTTATTTCCTTTCATTAATAAGCTACTTCCCTCAGGTTCAATCAACCACAAGGACAAAGATAAGACTAGCCCTGCTATACACGCCAAATCTTGAGCATTTTAAAGAACAACAAATATCCATGTAGCAAAATTTAGGATGCTGATAGTAATACAGAAATGAGAATAGCAATGCCTTATGTGCCATATTTTGCACTTTAAGAAACAACAAATATTTATGTAGCAAAAGTGATGATGCTTAGATGGATGAGTTGATTGAGTTCGTATAATGCATGCAACACAAAATAAAAGAAACCATTTCAGGAGACACATATCAAACCAGATTTCAGGGGGTTTATGGAGAAAAACATGTGTCCAAAAGCGTTCAGGAATTACATCATCCCAGATGGAGGCAAGATCCTCTGGTGAGCAGTTCTTGGCTCTCTTGATGTCGATTATTGAATCCAGTGGTTTCGGTTGCAAAGGTGTGAACCCAGTGGCAAATCTCGAGTTTCTACAGAAACCAAGCATACCCCATTTCAAGAAATCACCTGGAATCGCTTGCTTTTGCTGTTGTTGATGATTAGTAGGTAGGACATGTGTTTGAAGAGAGAAGCTTCTGTAAGAATGGTTTCGGGATGAAGAGGAGGAACCATGGTAGAGAAGATTAGACACAGAGGGAATCATAGACCGTGAGAATTTTGTCGATAAACGTTGCATCATCGTCATTCTATTCTGTAAAATAAAAAGGATAATCAGATAATTCTTGAGACAGATTTGATTTTCCTCTCCTTTTATAGTTTTCAAAAACAGAATTTGTAGCTTATTAGCGAGACCATGGGAGCACGGACGCCCTTCCCTCTCTAAATACAACTGACTTATAACATATCTTCCAAAATTCTACAGCAAAAACCCATTTCTACTCTAGGTCTCCAATTCGTAAACAACAAATCATATAAATTACAAAGATACATCTCTCTTTGGCTCTTTCTCTTTCTCTCTCTATGTGCGTGTGTGGGTGTTTTTGTTTAGGGTTTCTGCAACTTTATTTATACTTTTTTTCCCCGTAAGTTGATCAATTTCTAAATTTCATTAGAGCTGAGTAAATTACAGGTTTATATGAGAGAGAGAGGGGACACTTTGTATTCTGTGGGTGGAGAAAAATGGAGATCAAGAGTACAAAGACGTTCAGAATTGAGAAATAACATAAGAGTTTCAAGATGCAAAGAAAGAAAAAAAACGTAGTGAGAAAAGCTTACCTCCGTTCAGTCCAGAAGAAGACCCTAACCAGTTGACAAAATGACGACAACGGACCTGAAAGAGAAGCAGAGAAAAATGGATACCACGTTTGGGCTTGGATCCGGATTCTAACAATTGGGCTTTGGCCTGGGATTAAAAAAGAGAGCCAAAATTTTGCGGGACTAAGATGAATATGAGGCAAGAGTGTGAGGATGATTTTTGGTGATTTAAAATGTGTAAGTGGCTAAAAAATTATTCAATTTTTGATGGGGTAAAAGTTTTTAGTGAGGAGATCAGGGTGATACAATTTGTGCGATCACACAGCCTTCAATTTTATGTCCCCTTTTTAGATAGGCATAGCCTTTAGTGAAGTGACATTCTAGTTGTAGGCCTTTACATAGATGATCTAAGGGTTGATTTTTACTGAGAATGATCTCCTCATCAATCATCATGAAGATCATCCTTACAAAAACTATATCATTATTTTTATTAGTCATGAGGAAGTAGTATCCTCGACTTCTATTTCTAGTTCTGGTTGTTGGCTGTAGAGTTTTCCATCTCGGAATCACTCCGAATCTTATTGTTTTGTTATGTTTTTTCTATTTTGTATTCCTCCTCTTTTCTATTAATATATATCTTTTCACTGATCAAAAAAAAAACTATATCATTGTGAAACTTCTCGCCTCCTCAAAACTTGATTGAAATTTAATAGTAACTAAGCAATTTAGTTTACTATTATTTTTCAATGGATTTTTTAGGGATTTGAAGTTTTAGAATCATATGATTTTTTGTGAGTATTTCGACCCTCATAAAAAATCAATTATTGGATATTCTTCATGTGGGCTCTATACCTATAGTGTCTTCAAAAGGGTCAACTGTAACTAAAATAGTTAGGTCAATTTAACATTTTTCACCTACAATGTTTTCTCTACAAAACCCATGTCTACTATATTGATGAGGCTTAACATCGGCTCATTTTAAACCGATGTTAAAATGTTTAATGTCCCTTGGATGCCTTAATATTTCAATTAACAATACTTTCTACTTTTGTATTCCTCTCATCTTCTTCTTACACTTGCCTTCGGAGTTGCATGGAGATAATCCAATGACTTATTATGTAGATAAAAAATAACCCCTAGATCATCTTTATATAGTCCCACATCCATATAGATTGGGTGTAAGAATACATAGATTAATAATAAAGAAAAAGTGATGTAAGAAATGGAATACATGCAAAGGACGTGCATGAACTTTTGTGAATGCATAATTATAGGGAGAACTTAAATAATAAAGTTTTAGAATGATTAAATTTTAGATGAGTAAATCTACCTAATGAGAAGATCATCCTTATTGATTTTCGGCTCTTTAAACATATGCATGTGAGGCCCACAAAATTTTTTGTTAAATAAGTTTGCCTTCCAGACCTAACTCATAAATAAAATTAACAGAAAATAGGTAGGATGTCCTTGCATGGGAACAAATGATGTGGAGGACAGCCTTTTTTTTATGCACGCATAGTCCTCGGCACATGTTAGCACGATGCAAAAAGACGAAAAAACTATCTGCTGAATAACGACGGTGCACGTTAGCAAAACCCAATTAATGAATTTTTACATAAAAATGGCTATAACTTTCAAAATATAAATCGGATTTGAACAAAATTTATACCGTTGTAAAGTATTTTTCAAGATCTTTAAAACAAGATCAGACATGAATACCAAGTTAAAAAAAATTCAAAAAAACACCATTTAACAAGCTAAAAACTTAAGTATTTGTATGCAAATTATAATTTGCATAATTTGCATTATTTTTTACTATGCAAATTATAATTTGCATGGTTTAAAAAGCAGTTTTTAGCTTTTTCTTATGCAATTTATTTGTATAGAGGCTTTGAAAAATGCAAATGCTTAAAAGTATTTAAAAACGCCTATGTAAATTTTAATTTGCATTACTTTTTACTATACAAGTTATAATTTGCATTATTTAAAAAGTTATTTTTCGACTTTTTTCTTATGCAATTTGTTTGCATAGAGGCTTTGAAAAGTGGAGATACTCAAAAGTATTTAAAAGCGCCTATAAAAATTATAATTTACATTATGCAATTTGTTTGCATAACGCAGTTACAAAAAAAAATGCCTATGCAAATTATAATTTGCATTGTTTTTAAGTATGCAAATTATAATTTGCATAGGTTTTTATATTTGTAATATGTTTGCATAATCCAGTTACAAAAAAAAAAACGCATATGCAAATTATAATTTGCATTATTTTTAAGTATGCAAATTATAATTTGCATAGGTTTTTACGTATGCAATCTGTTTGCATTACCCAGTTACAAAAAAAAGATTAAAAACTATAGTCCGTCAAAAAATAAAAACAAAAACAAAAAATAAAATAAAAAACAAAACAAAACAAAAAAATAGCCTATGCAAATTATAATTTGCATTATACATACTTAAAACTAAAAGAGGGGTAGTTTAGGCATGCAAAATTTGTCATTTAAAATAAAATTAAGGACCTACTTTATAAAATGTAAAAAAGGAGGGACGGTGCTTACAACTCAAAAGAAGCCTGTCTTCTCCATCAAACTACCCCTAAAAAAGGGGTTTTAACCTAATATTGTGTAAAATTAATTACTCTATATCCAAGAATTCTGATAAATCATATGAGTAAATTATCATATTGTGTACGAAAATATACTATCAATGCACTTGAAGAGGCGGAGGCTAACAGTATAACAAGAAGAGATGCTTTGAAAATCAAGGGTTTTGATAAAATAAGGCTGCCCTTGATTTCAGTATACCTTCTTTGAATGAACACATGGGTCGTTGGCACAACAGTTAGTGCATTATTCTTGTAAAATCGGTATTTATGAGAGATCTTAAGATCAAAACTTTCTGATCGCAATTTACTGTTAATTTGTCATTTTTAATATTAAAACCTACAATTTAGACAACCATGTTTTCAACCACTCTAACAAGTGGTCATATGTAATATGGTATTTTATAGAGGTACTATTATGACTAAAATCTACGCTGTTTCTTGCTTTTTTTTTTATATCACGTCATTGCTTTTTTTTTTTTTATATATCACATCGTTGTTATTGGTGGCAACCTCTCTTCATCTGTTAGTAAAGATATTCATACGCCCGTAGAGATGTGTATCTACGCTTTTGCTTTTTTAGTGTAACCTGGGCATTATAAGTCCCATCAAAACACCCTAAAAAATAATAGTAATAATAATAATAATAATAATTGTTCTCTAAGGTTATCCACAATGGTAACATTTTTTGGCTAAATCTCCAGAAAATATTACCCAGTGGTCCTATTAAATTTAGAGAACTACCCTACGAGGCTCCGAACTAAGTAAATTTGGCTCTTTCAATTTCTATCCCTAGATTTCTTAGCCAGACGGGGGAGGGGGTGGGCGACTGATTGTTTTAGGTTTTATATGGGTAGAACACATGCGTCATTTATGAAAAGAAAAAAAACTTTTTGAAAATACCAGACTGTGTCCCTAGCGGTCGCCTCAGAAGGGATATCCCCCCTTTTGATGCCAAGCGACCCCTAGGGACACAGTGTGGCATTTTTAAAAAGTTTTTTTAAAAAAAAATGAAAAGTTGTTTCTTTTTTTAATTTTTTATTAAATTTTTTTTAGCAAACATCATTTACACTGATGTGTTAGTTGTTTTCGTAGGCCAAATCTCCTAAGCTATATTTAGCTTTTAGCCTACAACTAATGTGGATGGCTTAAGAGAGAGAAAGTGCCCTTTTATTGCTAGCTTATACCTATCGTGGTTTTTTTTTTTTTGAAGTTATCTCTAGCTCATTTGGGAAGGATTTGAAAAAAAAAAAGTTACTTTTGATAAGAAAAAATGGCAATGCCAATACTAGTAGGGGTGTCAACGGGACTGTTCTGGATCCTTTCGGTTCCGGTACCGGAACCTCAATTGGTGGTTCCGGATCTGGTACCACTAGGATCTGCGGGTACCCGATGTTGGAAAATTTAGTTTTTCTAACAAATTATTAGTGGGACCCACATATTAAAATAATTGGTTTGCAAAAATCATTTTTATTTGAATTGGAAATGGTCTCCATTATGTGTCATTTGGATGAATCGTTGGTGGTAAGTGGGTGGTCCCACATGAGACAAATTTTAAAACTAATTTGAAAGGGTTTTAATTGAAAGGTTAGGTCTCTTAACTAACACCCATTTTTTCCAATGGGTGCGATACAGACACCACTCAACATCCATCTTTTCATATGCTTGTACTTGTAGCGAACATACACTTCATTGCCTATAAAATGTGTACGAACCTGGCCAGTTCAATATACAATTTAGTTGAGCAAGTACTTCTCTCCTTTTCTCTCTTTTCTTCTTTGTCGAAGAGTTTATCAAATTCGTTTCGCTTGTGCTTCGTTATTTCAGTGCAGATTAGCGTGAGCGAAAGACTGTTGTATCTTGGGAGACTTCCATCCATTAATTGTGTGCACCGTCGCAAGGGTGGTAATATTGTCTTAAGGAAATTGCTTCAGCAAGCCTCAGTCTATTTCCTTATTTCTGTAAGTTATAGATCTCTATCTTTCTTCTTCTTTCTCTGGTAGAATTTATTTTGTATAAATTCTGGTTTTCTCTTTGTAAGAATTTATTTCGTATAAATTCTTCCTTCTTTATGGTCTGAATTTATTTTGTATAAATTCTGCTTTTTGGAATAATTTTTAGTAATTATTTCAAGTACACACATAAGTTCCAACACCCGATACCTGTTTTTAATTATTATTTTTAAATTTTTTTTACATAAAATCTATTTGTATTTTGTATTTTCGTATTTTATTTAATTATAAAATTTATTTTATTATGAAATTTGTTATATAATAGTTATTGGTTTCTTTTTTTAATTAAAAAAAGTTTAAAAAATTTAAAAAATCATTATATAATAGTAAATTAAACTATAAAATTATAAAATCTATACAGAATCAGGTACCCGTGGGTACCCGTTGGGTGGATCCAAATTAAACGGATCTAAAACGGGTAGATCCGAAATAGATCTGAAATTTATCGGATCCACAAAATGAGGTCCCAGAACCGCAAAAAATGGTTCCGGTTCAGTTCCGAGTACTTTGGTACCCATTGACACCCCTAAATACTAGATGTAATTTTTTATTTGTTTGTTTGGGGTCTCTTAACCCCAGCTTACCTTCCCAAAAAAGGTACCCCTCTATTAATGATTTAATTTTCCTTTCCTTTCCAAACTCTGCCCACTAATCATCCTTATTCCAACATCATTAAATCCTAAAACTCTTTTTTTTTGGATTTCATACTCTCTACTTTTCCTTATTAGTTTGTGCTTAATTAAAATGGAGAATGGTCAAAACTTCTAAAATTTGAAATTTTCTATCCAAAAATTCAATGAACATTTCATAATTTTTTACTTTTAAGAAGTAGTTTTGCTTCTGATTGTTGATCTAGACGATGGTTTCCAACTTACACACACTATACACGTGTCAGGTGGTAAATTATGCGGTGCGTTATTATAGGTATTAAGTGACCAATGTACCCTTAGTCGGATTCACAGTCTTCTTAAGATCTATAACTTTCAAGTTATGGATACATAATGTGTTTTGAGATTTATAAATGTTCCGACTAGGAACATGTATGGAGAGTTTTTGAAAAATTAGATATAACTTTTATGGATGACGATAACGTAAAAATATAACATAATTAATTTTAATATATAGCCCGCACGAGGCATTTTATTTTAAAATTTTATTATATATACATAAATTTTGGAATGTAAAAGTTTATATTTTCAATACTATTTTGATTTAATGGATTTATTAAGATTTTATAACTTTTGGTGTTAGAATTTTCAAATTCTAAACTTTATTGGCTTACTAAAATGCCAAAAAATGTATAGTAATTCAGATATGTAGACGTACGTATTCCTGTTTAGTTCAACTTTTACGTTTTATGTTAATGATTCTTTAAGTTTATAGGGATTTTTGATACTACCAAAACATTTCTCTACTACAAATTTGCCTATCAGATTAAGTTTTAGGATACCGATAAAATATTTCTCCACTACAAATTTGCCTAACTGGTTAAGTTTTAGGATACCACCAAAATACTTCCTCATTTTAGTGAGTTGCAGCTATCATGGCAGATTCTACATATTCAGGATCATTGTTCTCAATAAGCTGCAAATTATCGAAGATAAAAATAACAAGTATGATAAATATCATATCATTAATCTATAAAGAATACATACTTGATCACAAATATAACAACTAAGAAACAAACAATAAACCTTCAAAACGTTATTCCAATTGGATGTGACAGCAGTAGACACTAAGAGCGAGAAAACGTAAGGCTAGGTACGATCACGATTCCAATTGGAAGCGATTATACTAGTCACTAACAGCGAGAAAAAAACTTGCTACGATCGCGGTTCCAATTGGAAGCGATGATACTAGACACTAATAGCCAGAAAAAAGCTAGCTACGATCGCAGTTCTAATTGGAATCGATGACACTAGATATTAGGAGCGAAAATAAAAAGCTAGCAATATCACAAAAAAGAGTCAGATCATGTGTATACCCCTACAATTATAAGCCAATTCCATCCCTTTGGAACTGAAATAATGTTTGGTATCTTGTAAAATACTACAGAACTTAGAAAGAACCCGATTAATGCGCTTTCTCCGATGCTAACTTTTGAAATACAAATTTTTTTATAGCAAATGCAGATACCTATAAATGTAAAATTCTAAAAAAATTTATGTAAGAAAAGAAACATGGCACTTTAATTAATTTTTTAGCAGAACTTGATGAGTAAGTTGGACGTAACAGGAATACAGTTTTAAATTTTGTATTATTTTTTAAAATAAAGTTTTAGCTTGGCGTCCATAATGATTCTCTAGTGTTAAAAAATATCTTATATCTATTCATAATCAATAACTTTTTTTAAGCAAAAACCATAAAAATTATCCATTAAGGAACAGGAGAATAAATCTCCGACTCCTCGCAGTCTACAGGTAAAAGTTGCGCTATAGAAACTGCGCCTTTCGAATCCAAGTATTTTGATGGGTTAAAAAAGTCTCCCACATTTAGCTAACAAAATACATTGTCATATTTATCAAAATGTACATGTTTAAAACAAAAAACTTGTACGCCTGTTATTAGTCTTTTCAGTTCATGCAGGTGTTGATTTATCCAACCATTTGAAAAGTTGGAACCCCTTCATTAAGCTTCAAAACTTCATGTTGTTTGTAACTGCACTTTGGTTAAATCTAATTCCCTACTCCATTTGATAGCATAGATTGCAGCATGGCCATAACCTTCCTCTAGAGTTAAGCATCTTGCAGATAATGCTCTAGATCCTCTGTGATCCCCTGCAGGATTAGAAAGACATATCCCAATTCCAATTGGTTCATTAGCTGTAGAGAAAACTATATCAAAACTTATAATCTAAGGAACTTGAGTCAGCTCTTGATGGGCAGCAGAAGCAAGACTGGTTCTATCAACTGTGATGCTTTTTCTTTTTTCTTTGTTAATCATGAAATTTTTTATGGCCATAAGGCTAAGATTAGTTGTACTGGGAAATATTTTTGAAAATTGTATCACATTTAGCCTTCCAAATGTGCCAAATAATAAAAGAACAAAATATAGGCCAATCAATACTTAAATCCACCCACATGTTATTCCCACTCTCCCAAGATAAAAACCAGTCTTCGAAATTATTTAAACGAACATAATCTATATGCAAGTATGTAAGTTATAATTTTCATAGTCTTTTTTCGCACAGTTTTGAGCATGTGGGTTTTTAACCCTCGTTCGTATAGTTAAAAACCTATGCAAGTTGTAATTTGCATTGTTTTGAATATTTATACCTTTTTAAATCTTATTTTTATTTAAAATATGCATATTTTGATGATGTTCAGCAAGGTATTGAAGTTCGTAAAAAGTAAATTTAATTGTAGGAACCTATATGTGCTTACTTATTTTGCACAATTCTGAGTATGTAAGTTGTATTCAGCTATTTGCATAGTCTACTTTTCATCTTATACATTTTTTAAGTCTATATACATTTCAAATTTGCATGTTTGATATTTAGTAAAGTATTGAAGTTAATGATAAACAAATTTAAATCTAAGAACCCATATTTTGCAAATTCAACTGTTGTATACAAATTTAACGTATGTAGATCTGGGTTCGCATCGCTTCGTGAATATTTTTTTCTTCGAATCTGTTAGTCATGTTTAAGCTTGTTTTAAAGATCATGAAAAATGCTTTACATCCATATAAATTTGTTAAAATCTGATTTATATTTTAAAAGTTATGGCAATTTGTTAAAATCTGATTTAAAACCGGATCCCTTTTCCCTCTCTGTCTCTCCACTTTTGTGTTCTGCAACTTTTATAATATATGTTGTCAAGACTTCTAATAGATATCATTGTTCTAAGTATTTTGTTAGCCTGACACCAAAATAGCTTTTGATTTATCGATATCAAATTTTTAGAGCCCATTTCAAGGATTGATTTTTGATGAAGATGTTCTCCTCATTATGTAGATCATCTTTTCAAAAATTTGATCTGCCTATTTTAAAACCTCTAACCCCATAAAAAATTAACTCTTTTCTTTTATGTTTATTTTTTGTGATTAATTTCAATCAAGTTTTTATGAGGTTAGAAATTTTAAAATAGATTAATTTTTTGTAAGTGATTGGTCGTGATTTTATCACTCAATAATATTTATACCGCAATCACACGGTTGTCTATTGAGACAACGGCAAGTACGGGTCGATCCACAGGGATTAAGGAACAAGTAAAATTAATTAAATTAAGGGTTAAAATAAATTAGAATTTTTGGATGATTTAGAACAAGTAAATTAAGTAAATAAAAACTTCACAGATTTAGAGAAACTAGAGTATTTGAATCCACCATAACAAATGATAAATTAACTAAATCCATTCCATTAAATTGTCCAAACTCGAATTAACAAAAGACTTTATTTATTAATTCGGATGATAAAAATATTAAGCACAAAATAAAATTTAAAATTTCTAATCTTTATCTAATAATTAGTTCTACAATATTTATTAATCTCTATGATAAGCATAAACCATCAATGATGTCAATCCAAGCATGATCTATCAAATCCAACGGTGAAAAATAAAGATTGAAGAACACAAGTAGAAGATAAAGAAAGATTAAGTACTTTAACACAAAATGGACATGAAATAGATTCAAATTAACTTACAACAAATTAGGCTTCATCTCAACCCTAGTGGAGAGTTAGAACAACATTGAAACACCCTTTACATAAATCACTTCTCCCTTCTTCCTCCCCCTTTCTCTTCTTCATTCTCCCCCTTTTATAGATTTCTTCCCACTTAAATTCTTTAAGTAAAATAAATAAAATTAGCAAGTGGGAGGTATTGGATGGTGGGGATATTTTCTTTGATAATTAATTTGGTATTGGATGATTTGTAAGGCTTATGTGGTTTGACATCATGATGATGTCATTAAGATCATTTTTGCCTTCTTTGTTTCATTAGTGATTAAACTCCAATCTTTGACCAATTTTGACTGCCTTTGACTGAATTGACTTGGTCATCATGTGCCATTTGCATGTACTCTCATGGTGCCTCTGATAGATTTGTGGGGTGCTTTTAATAAATTTGGCTAATTGAACCAAATTTTACAATTGAAGCATTTGAATTCTATTTATCTGCAAAAACATAAAAATCATTAAAAATAATATACAATTGAATACTAGCTAATATAAATTGAGGGATAAATATGTAATAATTATGCACTCAACAGTAAGGATGATCTATATGGTGAAGATAACATCCTCATAAAAAATTAAACCTTGAAGTGGCACGAGCCCTAAGGATTTGGAGTCGAATTGTCGATAAATCGACACCTTTTTGCTTCACGCTAGCAAGGTCCTTGTTTTGAAGAGGCTTATTAAACCTCGCAATAAGAAAACGTTCAATTAAAACCTTACTTTTTGTGGGGTCTACAAGGAGATAATCGATTTGTCGATGATCATTACATCCGAAAATAAGTATGTTCCATCTAAAACTTCTAGCTCCATCAAAAATTTATCGTACACTGTTACAAAACAAAAACTTAAAATTTACCCATTTTCTCATAGGTTAAAGGGATATAAGTTTTAAAACTGATAGATTTATATGTATATATGATTATTTACGTAGTAAGGAGAACATTCGTATCAAAAAATCACCCTTTGAATACCAGTGCTAACCAACATCTGTTTCGGCGCAGTAGTTGGGAGCTAAGTAACCAGAGCGCGGATCGGAGCGAGAACGAAAGTGGGAGCAGGAGCGTCAGAGCGGCCGATTAAAAAATGTTCTTAGTTCTAAAATACCTTCAGAGCGGGAGCGTCAGAGCGTAGTTCAGAGCGGGAGCGCGAGGTTCCGGAACGAGAGCGTCACCCCTATACCAAGGTTTTGGTTACTAAGGTTGGGAGTCTTGGGACTCTCTTCATATCATCGAGGGGAATCGGTTAAATCTCATATCTCCACACTAACGAATCTGCCCATTAACCATCTAAAGATTTATGCATAATCTAAGAACATTCGAATATTCCTTATATCATTAATAATAATTAGTTTTGCATTGTTTGCAAATTTACCATTTCTTCATTACTTCATCGTATGTGGTAATTTTTCTATGTGGATTAATAGCGCCTTTGATATGATGATGTTATCTAACCTTGTTAATGACCCTCCTGTTACATTGTCATGATGTATTGAGTCTATCGTCCTGTGTCGCTTGTCCTTAGTCTGTTGACTACTTGAGTCGGGATTAGTTTCTGTATATCACTTGTATACCTTATTCTAATCTTTAATAAATCTTTTTTATCGAACAAAAAACAAAAGGATGAAGGTTTTTATGTAAAGAGAAAGTTGAATTAATCAAATGTTTAAGTAAAACATGGGTAAGAAAATATTTGGTTGAAAATGTCTTTTACATGGAAGGTTAATAGGAGNAGACGATGGAGTAGAACTTTAATTCGGTTCTGGGTTTGTTCAGATTTCTCTTTTCAGTTCCATATAAATATACTCCCATCCATCCCAAATTATTTTTATAAATTGAGAGAGTGATCATCAGGAGAATAAAACCTAGCGCTGGATGGGCCATAGCTTTTACAGCAACCTTAAACCGAAAAGTCAATCACATAAGCCACCCACAAGCACTTCTTAATATTTTATTATTTTTCATATAAATATCAAACTATTCTTAAATCCAAGCCGTTGAAATCCTAACAAAATCAACGGCTGTGATTTATTTTAAAAGCACAAGAATGTTCCAGTGCTTTTCAATGCACGTGGTCTGCATTTATGGCCCCTTCAATTTCCCAATGGTGGTGGTAAGTGGGGCTCACACTCTCTAGCTGATCCCCCACTCACTAATACAAATTCATCATCAACATGCAGTTTTTGCAGTTTTCTTTTGCTACAAAATAAGATTACCGAAAATGCCCTCGTTTGTATATGAAAATTACGTAAAATTGTTATGAAGAAATGCATTATGCATGTCTATTGTCCATATATGAATCTTTTTATTGTTATTCGATTTTAGTGATTTTTAAAGTCCTAATTTATTCCTTTTTAAACCCTTTTTAAGTAAGATCTAGAGCCGGATCTGAGGGAAGACAGTGAAGGCAGTCGCCTAGGGCCCCCAAATTTTGAGGGCCCTTGAATTTTTAAGTACCCTATATAGTTATGTATATTCTACCAGAAAATTATATATATAGACTGATTTGTTAGCTGCTAATTATGAAAAACTACAGAAATGACTTTAAATATGTGGACATTATTATACAGATTATGTTTACAAAGTCTTTGTAGGACCCACATTGAGATGATCCAAGGGTTGATTTTTTATAGGGATGTTCTACTCATCATTTAGATCACTCACTAAAATTCATATCATTCTAAAACTACTAACTCCATCGAAAGTTTGGTAATTTTATAAGCCGTCCATTTTTTCAATCAGTGTTTAGAATGATATGATTTTTGTTTAAAATGATCTACATAGTGAGAAGAACATTCCTCTCAAAAATTAGCTCTTGGGTCATCTTTATGTAGAACCCACAAAGATGGTATGTGTCTATGGAACTAGACTCTTTATAAGTTAAAAATAATCCTAATTAAATAAATAACCTGCTAAACAACTTACTAAAACTACCACTTTTTTCCTTCTTTCACCAAAAAGTGTTTTTCTTTAAGAATAAAAAAAACCTAATACTAGAAAGTCAAAAATCCTCTCTATCTTATATTCGATCAAATCATGTCCTCTGTGATTTTTTATAACACCAATTGAATAAACTTAAATTCTTAAGAATAATTGATTAAGTAGAACACGCAATCACTAGATCCGAGCGATTGAGGACTTGAGGTAAGTGATGCTCAAGTATGCAAGTTTAATAGGTCATTTTGCAGCTAAAAATGCGAGAAGAATAATCTTCAAGTAATTATATTTTCTCTACTTTCTTGGGTGGTTCTTCATTGTTATGAGAGTATTTAAGGAATAATTGTAAGCGATGGTTTTGATCTGGATACTACAGAAGAACTTAATTGTGGTTGATCCTATTGCAATGCTTTATGCTATCGTAATTTAATGTAAAAAAAATTTAGGTAGTTATTTAGTTTTCAATACTAGTATATAGGGTCCCGTTTTCAAGAGTTCGCCTCGGGCCCCCAAAATCTCAATTTTTTTTTTTGAATTGGACTTAAATTAAAGATGAATCCCCTTTGTGAGATTCGATACCAAGGCCTATACTTTGGACAGCCATATTTTCAACCACTCTAACAAGTGGTCTTCCACGAGCCCCCAAAATCTCAAATCCGACCCTGGTAAGATCCAAAAGCATTTGTTCTCTTTGGATATTGGATTTGTATGGTTTATTATCTTTTAAATCAACTTTTTATTTTATTTTTCTATTTATTTTAAAGTTTGTCTCATCATTTTTTTTTGTTTATTTCTTCTAATATTATTTGTAAGTATGGAAATCAATTTCTTGATTTTTGATTGTTGTGCTGCTAAGTATATAGATATCTAGACCCTACTTGGTATACAGTGAAAATTTACAAATGTATTTATAATTCTTATAGGTGCTAATAAAAAACTTTACATTAAAATAAATTTTATATTACTTATTTTGTAATCCCGCACACTACAAATCTTATTAAATATTTGTTATAAAATGCCATTTCCAAACACTTACAAAACACATGATGAACTCCGAATATTCACAAATGGTGCAGGGTCTTAGTGTAAATTTAATTCATATCTCAAATATCGCAATCTCAGTACTTCCGTAAAAAAAAAATTTATACATATATAAAAATGCTGAGGTTATTTCAATCTTTAGTTTTTTTTTTTTACTATTTCAAATGATCACCCACCAATGATCATCGACACATACAGACTTTTCATAATGGCACAATTCTGTAAACCGGTCTGATAAAAATAAAAAATAAAAAAAATTCTGTAAACCGGCCATGTTAGTTCTACCGAATTGACATGCCATTCTCTAAAACAATTGTGTTTTTTAACCTTTTACATAAAAAAATGTCCGAAACTTATATGGCATGGTTGATCCTACTATCACATAAGTTAAAAGTTATCAGTAAAAGTGATGGATCCCATCCTACCACATAAGCATCTCGCATAAGATATGTAAAATGATCGGTCCAAAAATTAATTTTGATTAAAATCTAGTTATCAAAATCCATGTAACAGCCAGTAGGTAAGTAAGATGAGCCGAATTATAATTGGATTTTATACAAAACTTCTTGTTATTTCAAAAAAATAGAATAAAAAAATCTTGTTATTTCAAGGAATAACGACATTTTGTCATTTAGAGCCCACAACTTAAGTGGCAACGCTTTGTCGTGGAATATATATATTCACAAAGACGTGCGTAAATTCAGAGATTCAATCACAAAATTATACTTTTTTGAGACAAAATATAGGCAATATTATATGTGGTCGTGGATGAAGGATACGGGATACTATACGGCTAGACCATTCATCAACAAAGGTATGGAATCCTACATTTATTTCCTCTTCTTGCTTTTTCTTGTTGGAAAAGTACATTACACCCAACCTTTATTTTATCTCAAAATTTTGGGCAAAAATTAGAGGAGGGTGTTGTTTTTGTATTTAGTTTGAAAATAGTGACTTAAGTGCAATTTTCTCAAACTAGAGTATTTTTAATGTATTTTTTTCTTCTTTCTTTTTTTTTGTCTTTTCTTTTTCTAGTGTGTGCTTGATGAAACTATTCCTGTATATACAATTATAAATAAGAGTGTAAGAAAACTTCATTAATAACATAGATTGAAAACATTGTGTTCAATTAGTATTGTAGACAAAAAAATATATAAATGATGCAGTGAACACCCACTAGATCAAACGTAAATAATGAAAAGAAACCACCAACTTGTTAGAGCATCATAACTAGGGTTAACTATTGAAGTTAAAGAGGGAGTAATCAAATGCTCTTAGATTGGACATGTCTAAGCATATCCTTTCTACTAATTGGATCAATCAAATAATGTTGACCAACATATATAAATGATATATATGGGTAGTATTGCTAGATGAACATAATAGCTAGTCATAAAAGGACACGATTTAATAGAGTATTGGCCCCCTATCGATGTCTCGACCTAATACTTCGGGACTAATTAAAATACGATACACGTTAGTAAGTCGCGTCCCTTTTTGGTACCACCATGAAACGTCGCCCAAGAAATTAATGCCTAAAAAGAAACTTTCATTTTCAATCTTGCTTTCAATTTTAAACGCGTATGCCCAATTGTATCAATGGGTAGTGACCTCTTCAAGTGGATGCTCAATGTATACATGTAAATTCATGTGCTGCGCAGCATGAACGTAATTTCTTTCAATCTGCAGGGTATTTAGTTATCGTAATTGTAAATTTAATGAGTTCATGTTCTTTACACCATAAAACTATTCAGTCTTTTTTTTCTTCGCTATAATTACAAACACTCAGCATCCCCATTTAATATCCATCTCTCTCTCTCTCTCTCTCTCTCTCTCTCTCTCTCTCAGCTTTCATATTTTTGCTTTTCAAAGGCCTGTTTGATTTTTCCATTTATATTCCCCCATCTCTAAAGCTGATCCTCATCATCATCAAACTCAACGCTAGCAGCTGACTCACATTCTAATCTTTTCTTCTTTATTTCTCTCTCTAAAACTCCTTCTCTCTCTAGAACTCTTTCTCTCTCTAAACGTTTCATCAATAACTATGAGTACGACTGTGTCTTCTTCTTCTTCTTCTGGGTCTCTCTTTTTCTTTTACAAATGTTCATTTATTTTTCTTCTTATCGTACGCACCTCAGAATGTATAAACAATAAGCAGCCCAGTAATCCTCGTCGTCCTCGTGAGCTGAAAGTGGATTACTACTTGAAATCATGCCCTCAGGTCGAAGATCTCGTCTCCACCGTGACCTCTCAGCAATTCAAAGACGCACCCGTTTCTGGACCTGCAACCATTCGTCTCTTCTTCCATGATTGCTTCGTCGATGTAAACTACTCATCACCAGACAGAAATTTTTTTTTACTTCGGTATATATATATATGCGTAATTTAGCAATACATAGTGTCTTTAGCTAAAATGCACCAGTGGTCCCGTTCACATATTTGATCTTTCCGCCGTCATATATGCATGTGTATAGTCCGGGTGCATCCTGGTGCATTTTAGCAAAGACCAGTGGTTTTTAATTTGTTAAAAATGAATGGAGTTTTAATTGGATCATGATGTATATGGGAGTTAATGGAATTGGAATGGTGGGTGTAGGGTTGTGATGGGTCGGTGTTGATAACGACTAAGCCGGGGAGCACAGTTTTAGCAGAGAAGGATGCGCAGGATAACAAGAACATTGCGGTGGAGGCGTTCGATAGCATCAACAAGGCAAAGACGTTGGTTGAAAGCAAGTGCCCAGGTGTTGTATCCTGCGCTGATATCCTCGCCATTTCAGCCCGAGATTTCGTCCACTTGGTAAGCATGTAAAAAACATCAACTCCTTTTTTCTTTTCTTTTTTTTTTCTTCATATATCCAAAGTAAAATTGGTTTTATTATTAAAACACCTCAAATTTTGAAAATATTAACTTCCTCACCTTACTGCAAAGTCATTCCACAGTCCTCGTGATTTGCGTCATTTCTAAATTGACGCAAATACCCTCTTAAATAGTTTTTGCAGTAAAGTTGGCCATACATTTTGCAGTAAGTGTAGCATCATTGTTTATATAGCTGTCTAAAAAAAGGAACATGAGTTAATGATGAGTAGCAGTTGCCCTTATGAGTAGTGTTATTTGGATCGACCAAGTTACAAAAGCAGTCATCGATGCTTATATGGCATGATGGGTCCCACTGCCATGTAAGTTGGAAACCCTTTTAAAACGAGTGCTATTTTGTGCACCCTCATTTAACGGAGGGTGCACATTCACTATTATTTCATTGGTTAATTGCTTTACGGTGTTAATGCACTTATTTCATGGTTCAATTCACACTGTTAAATACTTAAACCAATAAAAATGAAGGTAACGTGCACAGTAGGTGCACAAAATAGCTCTCTTTCAGAATACTATTGGAAGCGGAGAAGTAGTGGGTCCCACCTTACGACATAAATGACTGGCACCACTTTTGTAAACCCATCGGTCTAAACGGTATTATTGTTATATCTATATATAATAGATTGTCATCACGTCATTAAGTTGCGCTAGGTCTCTTCTTTAATAAACTTTAATTGACCATTAATTAGTTATAAACAGAATTCTTCCTTTCATAGATGTCCAGCTCCTTAATTAAATTGATTAAAAGAGCCCTCCAATTTGCATGTTTATCTCTATATCTGTATACTCTGTATACTATTCGTAAAACAGAAAGCCCTCCCTTCAGACAAATGTTTGACCCTGCCCTAGTTAAAATAGAGAGCAGATCCTCTGTCCCCATTTGCATATGCCCTCCATGTGCTCATATTTATTTAAGTTTGTAGGGCCTACATGAAAGGGAACCAAAGGTTGAATTTTTTGTAAGATTGTGTTTCTTCGCCATATAGATCATTTTTAAAAAAACAGAAAATTGGGGTTTAGACCATTATATAGTAATTAATTAGTGTTTAGTATTTGATAATTTTAAAATATGTGTTTCATCCTAAATGGTAGTTAGTTAACCGTTTGTATTTTAAGTGACAATAATACCCTTATTTTGTAACCAAACCAAATATTCTCCACTATAATTCCTATTTTTTCTCTCATATTCTCTTAACGGAACAAAATATTCTTTGACTACAGTTTCTAATTTTTCTTAATTTTGTAAAATTATATATTAAAACTAGATGGACGCTTTGGATGTCATTGAAATTCAAAAAATATTAAAACTAGGGACTGAGATTCATATCACGCGGGTAATAATCATACGCGTGTAAATCAGTATAAAAATTTGTAATAACTTGTCCACAATTATGAAGAAGATATGGATGATTAAAATTCCTAAAAATAAGGAATTTATAGTTATTACATTAATTTTTTAAAGTGTTTCAGAAGTGTTGAAACAGTTACAAAAGGGTAATAAAGGAAATTTAAGTTATAGAAAACGGTTCACGGTGGACTAAATCAATATTTTAAGAAGTTTAAAAGACTAACAACTATTTTTTAAAATGATCACGAAATCTTTTGTGTATTTTAAAAATATCAAATACTAAACACTAATTATTTTTTTCCTGTGGGGTTTTTAACCAATTTTATGAAAAAAAAATCAATTTATTTCTAATTAAGACATTTAATGCTATCAAAAGTTGATTGAAAAATAAACTATTCATTATCATCGTTTTTTTAATCAACATCTGATGAGTAAAAAGTTTTAGAAATAACTGATTTTTTGCGAGAATGATCGTAAGGAGAATAATCTTACAGAACAATCAGTTGTTGGTTCGAATCAAATCAACGTGGGCACATAGAAGGCACATACAAATGGGGACAGAGGATCCTCTCTCCTTAAATGACTAATAAAACCTCTCATATATATAATTTTCAATTTTATCAAACAAAAATATTAAAAAGAAAAATTGAGATAAAAATGACATGATTCTAAGAGAGGATGATCTATACAATAAGTAACTAGGTCATATGATCTCGAGAATTAACACTAAGAAAAAATGAGAAAAAACTAGAATCGTGGTATAAAGATGACGCTCTCGTTTCGGAACCTCGTACTTCCGCTCTAAACCATGCTTCGATACTTCAGCTCGACAAACATTTTTATGCTAGGGGAAGTTTTTAATTAGCTACTCTTGCTTCTAGTTACTTAGAGTCGTACAACAGACTAATACACAAACAATTCTCGTGAAACACATTTTTTATTAGCAAGCGGGCGTCCACTGATTAGCTCCCTGGAATCAGAATCTATAAAAGGCAACGGTTCAGGTTTTCAATTATCGAGAAAGGTATATTCTTAATCTAGCTAAACCATTTCCTGTCGGGTCAGGAATCATAGATTTCGAAATTCTTTAGGATATGTACCTAACTTTTATATAAAAAACAATATGGTTTCAACAGGCTGAAGTCTGAACCGATCCATTTGAAGTACCAAATATCTGGAACCGTATTAATCAGTTCCGGTTCTAATTGGGGGTGTTGGATAATTTTGATACCTATTGACACCCTACTTGTTAGTTGTTATCATTCTTGTTTGCAAGTAAAACGTTGACCCAAGTCAAAGGACTAGAAAATAATGACCCAGGATACTTGGGTGTTTTTCTAAATTGGGCAGTTTCGTTGATTGTGCTGAGATAAAGCCAAGAAACAAAAAAGAGTGATGATGAAAAATTGGACATAGAATAGAAACAAAATAACGAATAAAATTATTAGAAACACAACAATAACGAACATGTCTTTTGTAAGATCTTCATTCTTCCTTTTAGCAAATTAAGAACCCCTCAAAAGTGAGTTATTTACAAGGAATTGTTGGAAGTATTCTTGTAATTTTTAAATTTTTTTTAGGAATGACTGAAAATTTTATCGATTTCTCTTAACTGTTTTCTGGCGGTTGTGTAGTCTTTTCCTATGTAGGGTGAATTTGGAGTCATGTTTAATTATTTTCCCATAAACGAACCTCACAAATTTTCAGTAATTATGTTTTTATCGATTCAGTAAAAAAAATTTGGTTGAACAAATTTTCAGTAAAATTCATAACAATAAGAATCCATTTTGATATCACGATTGGTGACCATATACAGAATGCATGTTAGCCCAAATGAAATAACAGAAAAATGGCACTAATAAAATTCAATTAATTTATATTGATAAAAAAATCTAACAAAATAGTAATTTGTATTATTAATTTTGTCGGCATCCAACTCAAAACCAATTGGTTATCGATGGAGTGGTCTATAATCTTTATATATTAGGTTGGAAAGCTTTCATCTTTCCATGCGGGACTATTCTCAACAATTTGTCTTGGGTATATCCGATATGATCGAAGACTGCACTGTGCAAAATGATCATAACATACCTAAAGGGTGCATGGACAGAACCAGTAAACTGACTATTGATAATTTCCCCAAATTTGAAAAAAAAAAATCTATGATAAAAAGCTGCTCAAATGTATTCAATGAAGACTAATAGTTATTAATTCATATTCATTAATACTAATTATTCATATTTATGCTTATTATGAATTATTATATTTATTAATAATAAAAATTAGTTAATGATTGAAAATAAATAATAGTTACTTTTATTTATAATTAATTCTTAATTTATAATTATTATATTTATTAATAATAAAAAGTAATTAATGATAGAGAGATGTAAAGTCTACCAAAATCTCACCTATTTTGGTCGGATTTCGCACAAATTAATTTACACACAAAAGTCCTTCAAAGTCTATGACTTTGTAAGACTCCTTTAAAGTCTTAAACCAATAACACCTGACTTTGCAAGACTCTTTCAAAGTTTGAAACCAATAACACATGATTTTACAAGTCGATAAAAGTCATAATTGAATACCCCTATAAATAAAAGTATAGAGGTAAAATTGTTCAATTTTTTTTTATTTATGTAAGGGGACTACTACCCAAGATACATATACACCATACATATTGTTGAAAATAGTTTACCCCAGGCTTTAGCCCAGTCAGCCCTCTCCTAGGTCCAGTCCTGTAAGGGTGTGTTTGCAATGTGCATTTTTAAGATGGGTAAATGAAATATATAGGTGCATTCACGAAAGATAGCACATTCAATACGAAGGAAGTGAAGTTCAAGAAGGTTTATAATAATTGTTCTTTCAAGAAATATGTATTATAAAAGAAAACTGCTAATCAGCTCGCTCAAATCTGTCCACCTTGATTTGTGGTAGTTTTTTAGAGTAACGTATTTAAGAATTTGGTAGTGCTACAGTCACCGAAAAACCTACATAATAATCTACAAATAATTTTGGGTTTGATGCAAATCACGAAGATGTGTGACGCGATGTGTCTATACCCACTATCGTCAAATTTCCATTCCGCAGGTTTTTTTTGTAGGATTCTATGGTAACTGTAGAATTATCTGGGTGGGTTTTGGCGGGCTGAGCAGCATTCCCAATAACACTGTCCTATTATAAGATAACCACACTTGCAACAAATTCCTGTCCCACTATTAATGATTTGATAATACACCAACAAACGTACTAAACTTTTGTTGTAACAGATCGATTTGATTTCTGGTCAAAGCACTCAAAACGGTTTTCAAGTTGTGTTGAGAATCTGATTTCTTGGGTATTTTTGGCCTTTGGAGACTTTGGGATTCGCTGTGGTGTCAGTGTCTCGGTTCTGTTCCAGTACTGAAATATGTGGAACTGGTACCAGGAGAACCGGTTACCGTGTCTGAACGGGTAGACCATTGACAATCCTGCATCAGGTGGATTATATAATCCGGGACTTGAATCATTAGGTGGTGATCAAACCATTCGAACCCTAATGTTCGACCGATGATCGTTTCATACAAATGAATCATTCTACTAATTAACAATGAAGATGACCATGTGTTCTTGTTCTTTTGATGCAGGCTGGGGGACCTTACTACCAAGTCCAGAAGGGAAGATGGGATGGCAAACTTTCAATGGCAACAAGGGTGGGCTCAAACATACCAAGAGCTAATAACACAATTGATGAACTTCTTAAGCTCTTTGCTTCAAAAGGTTTGAGCCTAGAAGACCTAGTTGCACTTTCCGGTGCGCACACGATTGGTTTCGCGCGCTGTGAGCACTTTCTGAGTAGGCTCTATGACTACCAGGGAACCAAGAAACCTGACCCGACCATGGACCCGAGACTCCTAAAGGCCCTACGAATGACATGTCCACGTTTCGGTGGCAACCCTAAGGTGTCTGCACCATTCGACGTTACGACACCATTTACGTTCGATCATGCATATTACAGTAATTTGGAAGCTAAGTTGGGTATTTTAGCAACAGACCAAGCCCTATTCACTGACCCAAGGACCCGACCCATTGTTCAGGCTCTAGGGAAGGATCAACAAAAATTCTTTCAGGCATTTTCTGAGGCGATGGAAAGAATGGGTAAAATAGAAGTGAAAAGAGGGAGGAAACATGGGGAGAAAAGAATAGATTGTACTCAGCATATGTTGTTATAACTGTTTTAATTGATCTGTTTTAGTGAATTTTTGGTATCAAAGGGAGGGGGATGGATCATGAGTATAGAAGGCTTTGTGGATGTTAGATGAGTTTATGAGAAAGATTATCCTATTTTTTCTATTCTATTTTTAATAAGATCAGCACTCAATGTTGGCAGGATTTGAACTCAAATCTGGGCTATCAATCAACTACAATAGAATTTGTATTATCAAGAAATCTGAACTTTTTTCTTTTCTTTTTTTGAAGTGAAGATTGATTTTCTTGAGCTACAAGTACAAAACCCTTATGACTTGTGGTAGGGTTGTAAGTGATTTTTTTTTATTGGTCCAAATGACTAAAATTTGAATGAAAAAAAAAAAAAAAAGGTTGCAAGTATAATGAACAGGGTCCAATTAGTTTATGCACTCTTTTTTATTGCAATGGTTGTTGCAGTGTGGGACTACTTACAGCAGTTTTTAGTAAAGAAATAAAAATAATTAAAGATGCAGGAGGAAAAAAGAAATTCCGTTGCCGGGACCTCTCGGGTGAGAGCCGAGTATCCTGACCAACTAGACTACAACGGAGTCATGGTACTGTACTGGGAACTAAACTAAATATTAAACAAAGTAAGAACTTGATGGGTGTTGTTTCAAAGAACTGGTGAAAGTGTATGGACACGGTTTTAAAGCTCATTTTCCTCTGAGTTCCGTATTACATTCATTACAGTCCTCATCCAACCATTAAAAGTTATAAAGTCTACTCATAATCTCTTAAAAAGTGTAATTTTTAATAGTTGGATGAGGATTGTAATATAAACCTTCATAAAAAAAAGGTGTGTGCAAAACAACTCTTATTTTCCCCTCACCTCCCACGCCTTTTCTGCCTATCTCTTTCTCTCCTCTTTTGTGTTTTTAACTCGAGCAGTTTTATTGGTCTTCACCAAAAGGTTGTTGGCAGGCTTCATTTAGTTAGATTCAGTCAATCTACTTTGATTTCAGAATAACTAGTAGCAAATAGCAATCTCAAAACTGATAAAAATTCACAAATATTTTCGAGTGCTGTTAAAGGGGTTCTCAAAAATGTTAGGGGGGTGGACATGATAGGGGGGTGGACTAAATACTTCAAAATGGTTGGGGGGATGGACATAGTTTTACTAAGGGGGTGGTTATCAAATATTGTCTAGGTATATTTCCACCCAATTCTAAAAATCTCAAACCTAACCCTAAATTAACCTTTTCCTCCCTCAACAAATCAACTATCTCCTCCATTCGACCACCGTCCCTCTCTCTCTCTNAAGGGGGTTGGAGGTGGTAGTTTAATTTACACCCACACCACCCCCTTTGTAAAAAGTAGGAAAAAATTAGAAAGCTGATTTTGAGTTAAAAGCCCATTTAACTTGTCCACCCCCCTAACATTTTTGAGAACCCCTTTAATAGCACCCTTTTCTTGATCTCAAATAGTTTTGGCTGATTTACAATTCTATCTCGCTCGATTTTGGCTGAGTTTGAGCTGATTTTAGCTAATTTACAGTTTATGCAATTTTTTATTGAGATTAATTCCCTAAAACGTTATCAACTGTCTAAAAAATTGAACGATATCATCGTAACAAAGCCGAGTTAGACACAAAATGAAGATGAAAAAAAATCCACGGAAATTCAAAATGGATTAGTTTAAAAAGTTACAAATGTTAATAAAAGTGTTTTTGTGAGATTTGACTTTGCAACTAAAACATATCATCACTATTTTCATCAAAAATCTTAAAATTCGAAAAGATTACATACCTAAGTTTGTCTTTGTCTTTTTTTGGTTGGTTAGGAATTTTCTTCTTTCTCTTTCTAACTCAACCTCCCAAAAAAACAGTCGACCAAATTCACTGTTTGGGTGTTGGAGGACTTTGTGATGGTCAAATTCGTGTGACCAAAATAAGGGAGAGTTCCCACAAAATTGGAGCCTACCAACTGCCAAAACAAAATATGTATTTGGTGGGTGTGCCTTCATCCAAGGCCTACTAACAAGATTTTAGTAGGTGCCCATAAAATCTCCCTTTCAACTCAGCAGCTGTGTAATATTTTTCTTTCTCCTCTCTCATTTGTCACATACGTTCACTATATGGACAACCATTGGGCCTAAAGCTTGTACGATGCGTAGACAGGAAATCTAGTAGTAAATAGACAGTTATTTAGTGGACCTAAAACTCACAGGGCCCGTTAGAAAACCTAATTTTGGTAGACTTATTCCTAATAGACTTATAACTTCTAGTGGAGTTTATGTTTTTCATTTTTTAGTCCCATATAGGAAAGGCAGAATAAAGGGATAAGAAAGGTGAATCTATAAAAACAAGGTGCTAATGAGATTTGAAACATACTTACCTGGACGGGGTGAATGGATGATCATGAAGGTCCATGGCCTAGGTTAGTGACCTCCATTGCACTTTGGAGGGGTGCTCGCCTAAGATCTCCCTAAAGTGGGAGAGTCTACGTCATAATTTGTGGTAGAGGGGGTACGCGTTCGCGCGGCCCCTGCCCAATTGTTAATGCAAATTTTTTTAGGTTCCCTTTGATTGTAAAGAATTGTGGAGACATGCGCTCATAGTGTACATGTTCTACCACTTTCTTAAACCTTATAATATTCCAATATTCCACTTCTCTCCATCTATTCTTGTACTATATTTACACTTGTGTGTCGTCTATGTAGAGATGATCCTAGAATTAATTTTTATGATCCTTATATCATCTTCGTGTAAGTGTATATGTAGAACACTTCCAATGTGAAAAACACTCTTTTTACTCAATAAGTTCAACTCATGTATTTCTATTTATTTATAAGTTGAGTTTAGGTTGGGTTAGATGGGCTTCTATTTGGTCTTCGTGGGAGTGTGATTCAGAGTGGGATACTCATACTTTTTTTATTTATCAAATTCATGTAGAATCCATTGCAAATTACTTCATATGATTTCACTTGCACTATCACATCAAAGCACATTCAACCACCTAGCAGTACCAAGTAAGCGTGTATAGCAAGCGGAATTTTCTATGTTCCGCAGACAACCAGACCTTGAACCACCACCTTGCGCATATATATTAACGGAAATGCTAGAGTTACAACAAATTTCTACAGAAGGCTAATCTAACGGTCAATATGTTTCACATACCCTCGTAATTTGTATCCCATCCCAAAGTGATATGAATCTCATCATAAATTGTTCCTTCTGTACTAAATTCTGTAGCTTTTTCTATAACCCTAGCACTACCCATTATCTATCTATCTTTTAAGCGCATTAATGATCAAGGCACCAAACATTCGTACGTTCATCATGAATGAATGAATGAATAGTAACAACAACAATCGAGGACGATTTCTTGCAACAATCAAACTCCAAACTCTACACAATTAAATCTCTCTTTCTCTCTCTTCTTTCTCTCTCATCGCTTACGTACATTTCGTAGCACTGAATTCTTCTGTACTAAACTACTAATATCATTTGCTGCATATATACTCAAGCATCATCCAATTAAACTGATTCCAAAGTGGCCCCTTAATTTCTTGATTGAGTGAGCTGAGGATGAGGAGGAGCCCTAATCCATGGGTTTAATTAGTGACTATTTAATTACGTGTCACACTTAGCACCACCAAAAGTTGGATGACTTTGGACTCCAAGACCAAGTACCCATTCATCATGTAGTCTAGACTCTAGGCTTTAAATAAAGGTAGTCAAATCAAATTTGATGAATCTCCCCCCTTACATAAAAACGCAATATAACATTACGACTCTTCTAAAATAAATATTTCCAATTGTATTTCAGTGACTACTATCTAATTTAAATTTTATAATTTTAAACA
>MVGT01001040.1:146901-157186 GCA_002174775.1 Macleaya cordata | reverse complement strand
TTTATCACAGTAAATTTTTATTTTTAAAATAGACGCAATTCACGAGATGTGTAGAATCCACACATCCAACAATTCAGCATTTATTCACCTATTACAAACAACAACAAAAATAATATGGCAAGCACGCCCTTACGTGAGCTCTAGTCTGTTGTGAATGCTTACTAGTTTCCACCAAAATACGAGTGAAATGAACGAACCCTCTAACCGACTAGAGCTTTTAAGGTCGTCCGTAGCATATTGGAGGGACTCGGTTAAGTATATTAGTAGGAAAAAAGAATGTTTGAAAATTAAGAGTAATGCTATGGGTATATTTTTGCAAAGATTTTTTTGTTGGGCTTACATGGAGATGATCTAATGGTTGTTTTTGATAAAGATGATTTCTTCACCATGTAGATCATAGCCACTGAAAATCATATCATTCCAATACATCTAATCCCTCATTTATGTGGTAAAATTTTGAGCCTTCTATTTCACTTTTAAAATTTAGATGGTAATAGTAATTTTGAGGAGATTAACTGTTTTAGGACGGTGCAATTTTGATGAGGATAATTTATATAGTGAGGAGATCATCCTCACAAAAAATCAACCCTTGGATCATATTATTAAGTTTGTGGTCGTCCAACTCAAAACCAATTGGCAATGCGTGGAGTGACCCAAGATCATTATATATTGGGTTTGCTAGGCTCTCATATCACATGTGAGACTATTCTCAACACATATCCATGTGCACCCTACAAGAAAACTCTCCCCTCAGCATTTCTTAAAAACTGAAGTGCAGTAAATTTTGAAATTTCAAAACTCCATACATGAGAAGTCCATTTAAAGAAACAATTAACAAACAAACAAACTATCAAACCCCTCCTCTCTTAACTCTTTTTCAAATGTACACAAAACCTTTGAAAATTTCACCAAAAACTTGAACAACAATCAAAAGATAGATTAAATATTCTCAAAAACCCTAGTTTTTCAGTTCTTCTCTGTGTTCCTTATCTAACTGATCATGACTTCAAGGAAAGGATTACAAATAAAAATTATAAAACACACATACTTTATAAGATAAAAATGATTAGCAGTACCACAACCACACAAGTCAAACCAATGAGCCTTAATTTACACACTTTATCTCCATCTTTATGGTTTGAATCCTAATATCCTCCATGGATTAAGCTAACCAGTAGTTTGAAACACAAGTTTCTTGCTGTTTTTATTTCCCATTCATGGAATTGGATAAATCTTAAGCTGAGTTGTTCCAATAAGAAATAGACCTGTACGTCGTCGTCATTGCTCTCACCGACTTTATAAATACTAAACCACCCTTAATTCTTTTGATTCCTTGAACCTGTAACCATGGCAATTGAAGTCGAGCACCACGTAGAATCGGACGCACTCCTAGAGAACGTATGGGCAAATTTCATATCAGGAGCTTTACCGGATGGAGGAGGAACTATTAAAACACGTAACTCTAACTCGTCTCAAGATTGGGTTGAATTGCCTAGGCTTGACCGAAGTGATGGATCGATGGAGCTTTTACAGAGGCTACCTAGCCTTGGGAGATGGATGTCAATGGGTGATGAGAGTTGGGAAGAACTGCTAGAAGGAATTGCACCTACAAACAATATCGAACCATCTGGTAACAATCTTGAATCACAGGTGAATGGATTCGGTTCATCATCGAAACCAGACACGGTGAGAGCGAATAAGGTACCTATAAGACATTTCAGAGGGGTAAGAAGGAGGCCATGGGGAAAGTATGCAGCAGAGATAAGAGACTCGTCAAGAAAAGGCGCTAGAGTTTGGCTTGGGACTTTTGATACAGCTGAAAAAGCGGCATTAGCTTATGATAAAGCAGCTTTGAGAATGAGAGGGCCAAGGACTTACCTGAATTTTCCATTGGAGATAGTTGCTGAGGCTTTAGAAGAAACTCGTTCCGAACAGGATTCCTCTACCTTTGCTTCTTCTCATACAAGTCAAACTATTCCGAAGTTCATTAAGAAATCTAGTAATCCTCGAAAAAGAACATCATATGAAAGTGACCTAAATGATGAGTTGATGATGATGATCGAACCACCATGGAAACGACTAGCTAATGTTGATATGTTTGGGAAGGGAAGTGATGTTGTTGTGTTTCAGGACCTTGGGAGTGATTATTTGGACAGTTTGCTATCTTCTTTATAACAAAGAAATCTAAAATGAGAAGAAGAAGAAGAAGAAGAAGAAGAAGAAGAAGAAGAAGAAGACAACAAAAAAGCAAAGCTTAAGTATGTATTTAGGTATTATTGCAGGTTTTAACTGCATCTAATTGTGTAACTGTAAATTGTTTAGACTCTCAGACAGAGTAGGGAGTCAAGATTCATTTGATTATAGGTCTATATGTGCCTAGTAAGGTTTTTGTTACTCATAAACCAACAGACTAACTGATTCATGAATGTTTTATGTACATGTTCATGTGTGCTAAGCATCAATAGTAATTGGTCCTGTCAATTATTTCTTAACCTTCTTTATGTCTTAACTCCTATATGAAATTTCTACAACATACAGGGATGGAAGGGCATACAAAACAAACAGAGTGAAAGAATTATAGAAAATGAGAACAGAAATTCCGAAACTTATTCCACATTCGAGTTCAAATATCTTATTGCACAGTTATATATAATGTCTGTATTGATGTAGCAAAGTAATTCAGATTTAGCGTGTTCACATAAAGATCAAACCAAGAGATAAACTTAGTAATGTGATAGTGTCTTTTGGGTATTTTGGGACCAAATTCGTGTAGTTGTTGTTTCATGTGCTATATAGTTTTCCACTTCGACCACTTCATTTGATATTTTGATTTCATCTCTTGAATGAACTGGGTAAATTCAAATTACCACATAATCTGCAAAAAATCTTTGGAATGTTGTAACTACTGCAAAGATTAGGTTAGAACTTGAGGACACTGCTCGCGTTAAGCCTGTGGCCTACCTCCTATTAGAAGTAGTAATGGCACTGCTCACAAGTGACCCATCCCATGATCTTCAAGGTACCCTCATTGGAAAGTTGGCAACAACATGCTCCAACGGCCAGGACAGGAGACATATCATTTCGTTTTGTGCCAGCACTTAAATATGAACGCAAATTTTTTTTTTTTATCGGAGTCTACATTCTCTCCAATGTCATCATCATCAATGCCTTGTAAAAATCCTATCAGGCTATCATCATTAGTTCATTACCTAGTGTTAATAAACAACTACTGCCAAATTTTGAATCAAGTTCAACTCCATTAACAACCCAGTTACCTAGTATCAAATCTTCAAATTTCTTATTTCTGAAGATTTCAATTTTCAGGTTACATTTTGGTACCAACTTTTATCATTAGATAAAAGATCTTGAAAATTTTATTAAAATTCAAAATCACATTTTCATGGAAAGAATAAGAGCAGCTACGCAATGCGCATGCAAGTAGCTTCTCTTTTAGTTATGTATTTGTGAGAAAGTAATCTAATTTCTATCACAACATAAAGAGAAAGCTAACTAATAAAGAAGCTTAAAGTTTTAGCTCCTGCAACATGGGAGCATATATGTACTCTCTCCTATTCTTGTATAATCCTTGCTTTTGAACATTAAATTGGTTGAAATAACTAGATTGAAGTACATATTTTTCATTAATTCTTGAGAGTTTCACAGGTTGAAAATATAGGGTTTCAAAATTATAAAAACAACTTTAGGTATACGTTCAAAACCTGAAAATTGAAATCTTCAGGTTTAGGTATACGTGGGTATGAAACCCAATACCATCAAAACCTATCCGTTCTAATGTCTTTTACAGAGTAGCATCTATGGTACTCTTAGAAGAATTGCTTTTTAGCATTTCACAGTTACTAAAAATAATCATCTTTAATGACAAGTAATTAATTTTGAAAATCACAAAACCCCTCATTCTCTATAGAAAAATAATGCCCCTACATTGCATGCGTCCTTTGCTACAAGCTCATTGTAAGAAACATGTGAAAATCACGATAACGACTCCCTTGTATATATTAATTAACCTAAAATGCGCACCTCAATTGATAGACACGAAATTCTTAAAATAATGAACACACATACTTGACTCGTTTAAGATCTTTGGATTGTGCAAGAATTAACAAGTGAGAAAAGAAAAATGGGGAAGGGTTTAGGGTTAGGGTTTCGTACCAGGCTGATCTCTCGGTTTTACAAAATCGGTGCCAGATGCTTATGTAGCAGGGTGGGACCCACCACTTTTCCTTTTCAAAAGTATTATGAAGGAAGTTTCCAACTTATGTGGCAGTGGGACCTACCATGCCACATAACCATCTGACATTTGTTTTATAATATGGTCGGCCCAAAAAGCAGCACTCTTTTCAAACTCTGTAATCGTGAAGAATTCTAACCCATTCTTGCACTGTTTAAGGTTGGAGTAGGACTCGAAATGCTTCTCGTCTGCAACTCCTAGTGCATATTGTAGCCCACCTTTTTTTTTCACTTAGATGTGATTGGTTCTAGATTTTTCCATGGTTGTTTGAAGAAAATTGTTGTGCAAGTTGGCGACCCATAGATTTCCTAATCTAAAAATGGTTAAGTTTCGTATTTTGGTTGGGTTACTAATTTTATAGGTATAAAGAGTATATGTTCCGCGAAATTAGATCATTATTTGTAACAAGTTAGAACCACTCAGTTGCAAGTAACTTAATTAGAATTAATACTTTATTAAAGTTACTTTCTTCTTGCTTACCTAATTACCCACATGGGCTTTTGACTTCACTTATTATACCCAGTCATTGTCTACCAGTCTCATGTACAACTGCACCATCAACCTCTTTGAAAGTTTCAACCAAGGCTCCTTGAACCGATTAGTCACATGTACATTTTTTCTGCCCTAATTTAATTTTAGTTAACTTTCGACTTCAAGAATTGAATTATATCCAAATTAATATAACATTTTTTTGGTTTGATTGAGCATCTCAAGTCATGGAGGAATACAGGAAAAAGGGACTTCACCTTTCAAAGTCTTGACCATTTTCTCAAATATCAACCATATGGACTCCTTACATATCCTGATAAATTACCCACGTGGGTTATTATTGATCCAAGGAAGACTTATTAACCAGTTTCAATCAGTCAATGTTGACTTCAAGTCTCCTACACGTGCGAGAACCCGTTTATTGTTAGAGTCGCAGTTTTGAAAAACAAATGATCATGGGGACAATTGGTGCACCACTAGCCAAGTCTACATGCTGAATGTCTCATGTTTGTATTGAAAGTTAAGGTTACGTATGATGATGTGTCCAGGTCGGTAGAGGTAACCTCGAATTAAACTGAGGAATTCAGCAATTCTTGAAGGACTGTAACTTTTCTTCGAGAAGAAAGGGAGGTGGCTTCCGAGATGAGGGGTGAGCGTGAGCGAAGAAGAAGAACGAATATCTTTAGAGACAGAGAGCCAGTCTGAGAGAGAGAGAGAGAGAGAGAGAGAGAGAGAGAGAGAGTCTAGTATCTCACCCCCTTTTCTCGAGACCCTCCCATTGGGTATTTATAGTCTTACCCTCTTCGGGTCTTTCTTCTCTTTCTCCCTCATGTTCTTTTCTCTTCTAGGAAAAGACAAAATCAGAGGATATTCTTGACACGTGGCCGGTAGGCCACTCCGTTAGGTGTCAGGACGGTTTCCTGACAAGAATCTTCATGATTGATACGGAAGATATCCTAACTGTTATTGCTCAGACTTTCTCCTGGCGTCTCTTTCTTCTCATGAGGAATATCTTGGCGGGGGGCGCCCTGGAGAGGGCGCTCTGCTATAATGGCGCCCTGCCTCCAGGTGATGGCGCTCTAGCGCCTCCCATGTGTTCTTTCTTCTCTTGCCCTCTAATCCTTTTCATCTCGTTTGACCCCCTTTTCTTTCTACAATAAAGTGAAACCCTCGTTCAATGATGTTGTACCCCGAATAGACGAAAGCATCCATGGTGATACTGCTCCCGTGGCGCCTGCGTGGCGCCGTTCAAAACGCATCTAATACATTTAGTCCCCTGCACGGCGGGGAAACTTGATACCCCAATTTCCACGGCGTGCAAACCATTCCATCATTCCTCATTCAATGTATGTAACGGATGGTTTGAACCTAGCCGTCATTCCGCTTTTCAGGGAACGTGCTACTAATGGTAACGATTTGTTTCCGCGTGCCTTGATGATTCTCCCAAGGTACATATATATATACTTACCCCCTTTTTACCGGAGCAGTAAAAAAATTCAATCTTTCCCTCCCTTCATCTTCTTCCTTGTTCCTTGGCTGAAAACGCAGTGTTTATCGTCGGAATTCGTACATACATTTTCTTTTATGGCTCGAACTCAGGCCATAGCGGTCGATCAGGGAGACGCCTGTTTTGCTGACGGTCCGAAGGATCGTCTTGCTTGTTTAGACCGCTTCTTTGAGTTTGCCGAGACCGTGGTTTTTCCCGATCCTCCCTCTGATCATCAACAATATCTCGTTTCCAGTGAAGAGGGGGATCCTCAGGCTTTTGAGATTTCGGAGATTCCTCGTTTCCCCTTGGAAAGAGGGGATTTTGAATCAAGTCCGATTGAGTTCCGATGCCATGGCCGTCCGACGTTTGGTTGGGATAAATGGGTAGAAAGTGTGTGTGCTACTGAAAATTTATCTCACCACTTGGAGAAGGCCGGCATCCGCGCGGCCGTAGTACGCTCGAAGGCCGTGGTAGTTTCAAAAGATTTCAGGGGGCTCGTGGGTTTGTTGAGTAGGTGGTATCCGGCGAACCATACTTTTATTTGTTCTTGGGGGGAAGTCTCCTTAGGCTTGGACGATGTGGCTTTTTTATTGTCTCTTCTGATAAGTGGAGAATTGTCTCTAGGTGCCTTGCACTTATCTGAGGCTGAGAAGCGAATCCAGCAGGCGCTCCTCAGCGGGTATAAGGCTTCTAGGAAGGGCACGAAGCCCGGAGCGCCCGTCATGCGCCGTGCGACCCTCGCTGCGTGGGTTCGTTATTGGGGACCCGGTGGGAGCGCTTCCGAAGATGGTCATGATCCTACAACCATCTTTGCTGCCTTTTTGGCCTTCTGGCTGTCCCGTGAGCTTTTTGAAGGCGCTCCCTACGACAAAGTAAAGGAGCATCTCTTTCCTATAGCGATCAAATTAGCCCAGGGGGAGAAGATTGCTCTGGGTCCCTTATACTTAGGTACTCAGTATAGGCGCCTCGATCAGCTTGTTCAAGACATCTGCTCTGCTAACGGTGAATTTTTGGTGGACACTTGTGTTGACTTGAGTTTTCTCCAAATGTGGGCCTGGGAGCGCCTAGTGGGCTATCATCCCGTTCCCAGATCGCTCGCGGAGCCTATTCCTGCATTCAAACCACACCCGGACGGTCTCATTTATGAGGAGGAGTATTCAGCTGATTATTCCCGCGCCTTCTCTTGGAAAGAGGTGAAGCCCAATGGTAAACCTTTGCTCAAATATTTGGATCAGCAATCATCATTCGTTTTCCGTCCCTATACAGAGGCTCCGGAAGGCGTAGATCATCCGCTGTGGTGCTCTGAATGGGAAGGTCGCTTTCTTGATTTTAGAGTGGGGGTGGACCCATCGGCTTATGAGTTCGCCCTAAGTGCCACACCAAGTTTCTTACCATCTTTTACTGATGGTGGTGAGGAATTGATGTCGCATCGCGTGGACCGTTTTGCTCGTCAGGTGGGTTTCGACCAAGGCGTAGCTCTTGGATCTCTCCCACGTATGGATTGGGGAAGATGTTGGTCGATTTTTGTCTATTCAGAGGCTACTCGTCGTGGTAATCTTGGGGGTGATAATTTCAAGATAATGTACCCCTTCCGTGACCGCGCCTCTTTTGTTAGCAAGTCAGCTCAGGAATTCTGGTTCCAACAGCTGGAACGTTTCCGTGAGTTCCATAACGCTCCCTCTGCTAAACAGCCCCGTTTGGATCCTGCTGATTTTTCTCTTTACGAGAGGTTGAGGGAATTGAAGGAATTCGAAACTTCTACTTCTGCGGCACCTGCGTGGCATGGCGCTCCACGTCCTCCCTCTCGTTCTTCGAATTCGGGAGGCTCATTAGCAGGGAACAAACGTACTGCTGCCTCTACTTCGGTGAGTTTTTTTTTTGAATAAGTTATAATGCATGTACAAATGTATATACATATTGCCTCACTCCTTTTTTAGCGACAGTAGTTCTATTTGTCTCCATTTGACTTTCTTGTGCGTGTTTTATTCAGCTCTCGGGTCCTCCGAAGGTCCCGCGCCCGCCCAAATTTCGTAAATTGGTGGCGACAACGAAGACTGGTAGGGGCCATTTCACTTATTTCCATATTCCTTCTTTTTTAAAGAAAGATACGGGGTCAAGTAGTGCAGCTCGTGACGAGGATCCTAAGGTTCCCCCTCCTGTCAAGCACCCTGACCTATCAGACCCCGTTTATCGTGCCCATTTCTTGTCTGTTTTAGCAAGGGCCTTTCCTATAGAAATTAGTTCTGACGAAGATGGTGATGTAGGTGAAGCTTCTTCGCGGCCCTCTTTTAAAGAAACTGCTTCTACTCGTGAGGCTGTGGTGCAAGCTTCTCCTGTTATCGAGGATCAACAGGGGGCTCCTTCTGATGGCGCCGTCGTTTCTGATCAAGGGATTGACATCCCATCGGGGGGCCTTGTCCGCTCTGAGCGCCAATCCCCGGCTGATAGCGGCAATTTTTCTCGCTAGTCGCCTCCTCGACCATCTCTTTTGGTAGAATCTTTTGAGACTGCTGAACCTCATGGCGGAGATCGTTGCTCGAGTCATGGATCTCCTCTTCGGGTAAGCGTTACCCCTTTTGTTTGTTGTTTGTTTTGTGTTTATTTATATTTTTTTTATAAACGTTGACGTATTTTGTGTTGTTGCTTTTTGTAGGGTTTGGAAGTTCGTGTTCCAAATCAGGATCTTCCTCTCCGTTCTTCCAATATAAAGAAAGGCTCTACTTCCTCTCAAGAAGATGTTCAGATGATCGATACTCCGGGTGGCCGTGCGCATATTCAGGAGTATATGTTCCCTATTTCTGATCGTCCCCTTGATGAGTCGAAGGAGTTGCCGAACTTGCAGGGCGACCTTGCTCAGGCTGATTCTACGACTGATGTTGGTGGTGCTAAATCTTTGGATCAGTCGTGTGATCTTCATGAGGTAGAGGGCGCCTCATTGCTAGGTGAGCATGGTGATCCTTCATCTGAAGGTAATCAAGGTAATGTTAGGGATGCTTCCTCCCCTGCAGGATCACCCGGCGCACCTCCACCTTTTGTGACGGAGACCAGTGGTGCCCTTGATTCTAGAAAGGCGGGGGATTTTGGGTCTGAGTTTCTAGTGCTGCCTTATCGGGGGCGCTATGAAGCCTTGGTTGCCCTTTATGGACCTTTCGTATCTCAGTCTGTTATCGGTAGTAACCGTCTTCTTGGTGTTGTTGTTTCCGAATTTTTGGAAATGTTTGGTTCGATGCAGTGCATTAACCTTGGCGAAGTGACTGCTGAGTTGTTGTCAGAATGGGAGGGAGTGTTGGTATCTATGGAAAAACTATCATTTTCTATCGGGTGGTTCCGGGATATATTTATGCAACAAAAGGTAGAATGGGCGAAGATTCAAAGTTTGAACTTTGCTGGGCTGGTTTCTAAAGTGGACAAGACTGTTCGCGATATAAAAGAAGTGGAGAAAGATATTGTAGCTACTAAGGTGACCTTAGCGGCGTTTGAATTGAGGCTTCAATTTTTGAAGGAGCAGGAGGTGTTGGAGCGTCGGGCAGTAGAGGAGGTGGAGGTGCAACATTCCGGTCTCCATCACCCTTTCCTGGAGTTTCCAGATTTTATCTGATGTGGCTGTATTTGTTTATTGTTTTATATTTCCTTCCGGGCGCCTTGCGATGTAACCCTTTTTGGAATGTAATACGATTGATTGAAATTTGTATATTTTGTGTTGCGTACCTTAATCCTGGTCATTTATGATTTGACCCTTTTTCAAGATTTGATGGAATCTTTCCTGATTTGGGGGATTTGATTTGGTAACCCGTTTATGATATGATTTGTTAAAGATTTTCTTCTCCCTATAAATAGTTGGGAAGTTCTTTCTTTGCTTTGCACCGAACGTTCTTTGTCTGTGCTATTGATCGAATTCGGAGCAGTTGTTTTGCTTTTGGATTTCCTCCCCCAAGTCTGAATGTGGATGTTTGGAGGTTATTTGTGTATGTGGATGGTTCGATTTTGGCTGTTTGCCTTTTGTTTTCTCAAACCCTTGCTTTATCTTTGTCGTTCGTTTGGTGGAGAAGACAAAGCAA
>MVGT01001040.1:59234-139539 GCA_002174775.1 Macleaya cordata | reverse complement strand
TCAACTCTTCAATCATCTCTGAGCGAGCCCTATAAATAAATGTAAACAAATTCTACATATCATATGACTAAATGACCTGGAACGACGAATTATGGATTATGCTAAAAACACATGTTATCACTAGTACTCTTACAATAACGTCATTCTTCTCTCTAATAATTTTGATTTTTAGATGAAATCATCTTTTTTTTTTCTTTTTTTTAGACAAAATTGTTGTTAAACGCAATGTTTAAAGACGATCGTTATAACGATGTAACGGTAGGGAGCCATTACCGTTATAACGTTTTTGACCTCTAAACGATGTTGTGTTAAATTAGGAAAACCATCAAAATAACATAAAATAACGGTCATTATAACGAAAAATAACAGTTTTTAAATTTAAAAAAAATGTCAAATATGCTAAAATAGTTTTTTATGTTATTTTTCGTTTTTTAAATTAAAATAACAGCCTTTATAACAGTAAAAAAAGGGTCATAACAATATAACGACATTATAGTGAAATAACATAACGATATATGAGCGTTACCGCTATAACGACCGTTATAACCGTTATAACGGACTGTTTTTTAAAAACAGTGGTTAAACGAACGTAATTTCAGAGGCAAAAGACTCTAGAGGTTAGTATCCAATAAGTATTGGTGATTAGGAGTATGCTCCTTATTAGACCTACATACCCTTATAGATATTGTTATTCTTCTCTCTAACCGCTCAAACTTTTGGGGCAAAAGTGGTTCCGAGTTTATAGTAAACTGAACTAATGCATTTGGGTGGATCAAACCGGGTGTTCAATTTACATATATAGGATATTTGGTATAGTTAATGTGTGTCAAAAGACATCAAATCAGCTGATTTTATGCAGATATAATATTATCATTATTTATAAGATGTTCACCAAAAATTAGCTCAAAGAGAGATATCTAATCTTTCAAATAAATCACTTTAAATGTGAGTCGTACATTAACACTAGGCTGTATTTGATAGCAAAGAAATGTGTTCCGCGGAAATAGGTTCATTTCCACCACTTCCATGGAATTAATTCCTTGGGGGGGCCAAGGGAGCCTATTCTATGGAATTACATTAAAAACTAACCACTAGCCACACTTTTAAGTAACTGGGCCTCCATTTCTGTGGAATTAAAAATGTAAACAAACGAGAGAATTTGTATTGTTTCCGCGGAACTAACCCATTTCCATGGAATTCAAATGCTATCAAACACAGCCTAAGTGTTCATAGTGCTAGAGGTCTCAGGTTGAGCTGATTTTTTTAGATATGATCCAAATAATATAAATAGCATACGTAAAAAAAAANGCCTCAATTAAACCCTTGTATTTTTAGGACCTACATATGATGATCTAAGCACTAATTTTTTGTAAGGATGTTCACCTCACTATGGAGATAATCAAAAAAAAAAAAATCAGCCCATTTAAAAAACTTTAAGGAACTAAACAAAGAGTCTAAATCTTCTGTCCCATTTTTTCCTGTCCCTTCTCTGTCTCCTACTTAGCATTGAGAAACTTGTCTTCCACTTATCCATAATTTAATTACCACACAACCACTGTTTTTTTTTTTTTTGATGAAAAAGGACAGCCTTAAACTTTATTAGGAATCTAAACAACCAGTCTCCCTACCACACAATCACTCTTAACCTAGGTAATGCTACAGACACCTCGGATTATGGGTAAATAGCGGACATATGTCTCAATGCTAGGTAGGAGACAATGAAGGGACAGTAAAAAAAAAAGAGGTGGGACAGAAGATTTGGACTCCTAAACAAAGTACAAAACCTTTAACCTTATCATGATCGGCACATGTTAACAAAATCCAACTTGGATCAGGGTCCCAAAATTTTATCTGAATACATTGATTGGTGACAGCAATTGATTTATTGACCAAGTACGTCATTCAAAATCAAAGTAGTGGCCTAGAATATGGACACGTGGCAGTCAATCATAATACAATTTATGGCCCAATGGGTCATGGTTGACGAAATGAAACACATCCTATCATAGTGATCCTGACCCCTGTTAGCAATCAGACCTCTAGTTCTAATTCACTTTTTCTTTTTTCTTTTTATTTAAGTATATCATATTTTTATTGTATGCCGAATTGCTAACAATGATTCAAACTATATAAAAATATATGGTTCTACCAATTAATTATTTGGTATGTTTCATATTTGACGACTTCATTCCTTTCACTGGTTGAAAAATGGCCCAACATTTTGACAAAATTGGTGCCTTCGCGTAGTTCCACATCACATTTAGTACCAAAAACCGAACCATGAGTAAATAATTAGATATTGAAACACAATAAACTTCTTTCATCTCTTACAACATGGAAAAATCGGTGCCACCGATACTTTATTTCAAATTTCTACCTTATCAACTTTCTGTATTTTACATAAACATATGAAAAGATGCAACAACTGAAATCCTGTATATATATACCCAACAAAACACCCTCCCAATATAGAAAAGTTAACTACAACCTTTTTTTTTAACTCAGAATTCAAAATTCCAAACCCGGACTATTTTTTTTCCTACTGGGAATGGTTCTTCCCTTTCAACCCAGTATCAGAATTCTCAGTTGAACTTGTAATCCCATTATTTAAGCACCCCAAACTCGAATTTGGGATAAATTTTTGTTCCGAGTTTGCCGATACAACTTCTGCAGGGAAATTGAGTAATGCCTTAGAACCCCGCATTCGAAATGCTGCTCTATCGTAAGCCATTGCCGCTTCTTCGGCCGTATCAAATGTACCTAACCAAACACGAGCTCCATGTCGAGCCGAGTCACGAATTTCCGCCGCGAATTTTCCCCACGGACGACGTCGAACACCTCTATAATGCTTCTTATCGATATGTCGTGTTGGTTCGATTGTTGTCCGGCTTCGGATAGACTGGTCTGTCCTGCTGCTGGAGGAGGTTGTGCATGAATTGTTGCTATTGTTGTTCTTGTTGTTGTTGTTGATGGTCATGGCTTCATTTAGGACTTCAAATAGAACCATATCTTGTGAGTCATTTTCATTGAGAGGTAATTCAGTTTCTAAGAATCCTACTCCTCCTGAACTTGATGATGAATCTTGTAAAGCAGTAACCATGGCTTAGTTTTCTCTTCTCAACTCTGTTTTTGATCTTTCTCTGTTTCTCCTAGTATGGTTTTTGTTGTTTTTGAAACTTTGAAAGTCTAAAATTTTACTATATAAGGTTTTGGTGGGAGTTGAGGGGATTCTGTTAATATGGGCATCAAAGATGGTGTGCTTTGTAATAAATAAAAAATTAGGACAAATGTGAAGGTGAGAGGAACCAACCCAGGTTCAACTTGATTGTTTCCTACTTTTTTTTGGTTGTAGTCTCTTATTGGTGGTTTGTGTTGGATGGTACACTCCATTACTTTGCCACTATGTTATTTTAATATTACAAGATTACCTAACCTAATTTTTAAGTTCTTAAAATATTTTTTATTATCAACAATTTTTTTTATCTATTTTTTCGAAATCAGAATGGTGAAATTCTTGAATTTACATTGAAAAAAAAAATCATTCATATTAGTGACTTTTTTCTTATTTAGATTTATATCCATTTGATTTTGGATATTTTCATCGTTGCTTCACAATGAAGGTCATTTGGGGTTTTCTCTTTTTATTATTAATTGAAGTTTAATGTCCAAATTTCATGTTTAAAATCCTTTGCTCTTCGAGATCTAGTAAAACTCATGAATTATTCAGCTACTGTGTTATTATTTTAATTAAATTTTTTTAAAATTATATAAAAAGAAAATATAGGAATAAATGAATTTTGTTTTCATTAGCATATATCATTTCATTTAATAAAATTTTAGGTATTTTGAATTTCACGTAATATTCAATCATAACGTGATTTTACTTTTAAAATCGAAAAGAAATAGATTAATTTATACATATATTGTCGACACAGGCTTCCTCGGGTGGTGGGCACCCTCCTTCTTTTGGGGAGATTTTGGGACCAAGTCTTTCTAAGTGTATTAAATTTAAGAGCGTCAATGGGTACTCGTTTATTCGATAACTGAACCGAACCGAAATCAATTTTACCAATTCTGATTCCACATTTTTAAAAACCATTAGGAACAATAATCGGAACCATTAGGAATCGGAACCGTTAGTATTATAATGGTTCCAATTATGGGTACTTTGACATCCAATGTGAACCGAAACCAAATCGATAAGAACCGGAACCGACTCACTAATATTTGTTTCTTCTATTAATTTTGTATTATTTGTAATATTTTATGCATATAAAAAATTAATTATTAAAAAATAAAAATCGAATTACCAGAGAATCGAATAATACCGAAATCGATTGTTTCCGTTCTAGTTCCACCTATTGAGAACCAGAACTGACAAAAACTAAATTAATAGGTTCTGGTTCTAGGTAGTTCAATAATCGAACCGGAACTGACCCGTTGAAACGTATAATATTAATTAGACTTTATTCCATGTAATTCTTCTGCGACCTGTCTTCAACAATTCAACTATGTGATGCCCCGATTCTATCATATGTGATGCAGACATATGTACCAGATGTTGCGAGCTTGAATCAAAATCGTATTTCTTATGGAAAAAAATAATAATAATAATAATTGAAATTTAATTTCGGGGGCACTTTTGTACTTTTCCTGAATGGAATGGGTAATTAATTACTTCCTAGGACACTAGTGGCAGGGATTGGCTGGTGACGTGGGAGGGGTGACCTTAAAGGATGCTAACTGGTTAATTGGTAGAGAGGCTTTGGTGAAGTCAGCAGGGTGCTCGGATTGACTGGTGGTGGGCCCAGATAATATCCATCTTGACTTTTTCAACGATATGATTATGAAGTGAGACCATAATCGTCCGGATGCATCTGCATTCCGCGAGAAAGACAGTCAAAATACATATCCCCTTCCCCGTCTCTATGGTCGTGACTTATGTGCTTACGTGTCTCTTTTTGCTTACGTGTCACCTTTCACGTGCTTTTTAGAAAATTTTGAAAAAGAAAAAAGAAAGTAGTCTCGACGGTTGATACGGTTGTCGCCGCCAAGTGAGTTTGGGCCAAGCTCTGATATACACTTGGAGGTGGGCCCGCACAGCTTGACTCTCATATAATTTGACGTTGTTGACTCACATTTAACGTGGGTGAAGAAACCGCAATCATAGAATAGTGGAATTTAACGGTGGAGGTAAGAGTTTAAATCCCACCAATCAGTCTTGACCCACGTTAGTCGGGGGTGAACAAAATTGCAATATGAGCATACGTGGTCGTCTTTCGCTTCCACAAGAGCAGCTAATAAACCACCGTTGAATTTCTTGGGGCCTTGAAATCATGTCTAGGTCTTCTTCTTTTTGGGTACCACATGCATGAACCATGTTGGGTGTACTTTACTCACTTTTTATGTTAATTTCATGTTTTCAATGTTTCTAAAAGTAGAACATGCATATATATATATATATATATGTACATATGTATAACAATAACAATAACAATTGCATTTCACTAATTTACTATAACAAAAGATTTCATATATACTCAAAAAGCATTACAGTATGTGTAATTTTTCTTTGGAAATTTTTGACTTTAGTCCCCCTTCGATGTTTCAATTAGGGGTTAGTCCCTTTTTACACAGAAATTAGACGTTGATCCCTTTTCTGTCAAGAATCCGTTAAGTGGTGCTCATGTGTCAAACACGTGTGGCAATTTGACATTATTACCCCTTCACGTGTAATACACGTGACTCACTTAAGCAGGTACCTATTATTTTACCCAAAATACCCCTGTCTGATCCTGCTTGATCACCACACACGCGTGGTTGAAGACTTGAAGTTGAACAAACACCTCTTTCTCTCTCTAAAACTCTCTCAACTTTCTCTCTCCATGATTACCTGTAAGGTTTTGAACTTCAGCTTCAGTTCTTCTTTTTCTCTGCAATTCAACTACGAAAGAAAAAACCATTTTAGAAATCTGAGGTTGTTATGGTTTCTTCCATTATCTTACTCTCACTCATCATCATCGTCATCATCTCTTGGGAACAAATACAGAGTTTTCTCTTCTCTAAACCAAAACAAGAGAAACTCTACTACTAGGGAACAAAAGAAATCCAGAGAAGATGGATATTATGAAGAAGGAGAAGATCAGAGAAAGGTGCATTGTGAAGTAGATGTAATTTCATGGAGGGAAAGAAGAATTAGGGCTACTGTTGCTGATAAAAAAAAAANAAAATTAAACACTTTCTTAGAGAGAGAAATGAGTTTAGAGAGAGAAAGGGTTGTGGTGATGGTGGTGGGACAATGGTGGAAGGGTGGGGGAGGTGGGAATCAAGAAAAAAAGAAATAATAATAATCTGAATTTTTTTTAGGTGGCCTCCGATTGAGCAGTAGTGACCGGCGGAACCCACTTAAGACCAATTAATGACAAGAGGGGTATTTTGGGTAATAAAATAAGTACCACTTAAATAAATCACATGTGATACACGTGAGGGGTAGTAATGTCAAATTACCACACGTGTTTGACGCATGTGCACCACTTAACAAATTCTTAACGAAAAAGGGATCAAGGTCTAATTTCTGTGTAAAAAGGGACTAACCCCTAATTGAAACATTAAAGGGGGACTAACCCCTAAGCATTGGACCCAAATCATTTTAGGGCATACTCAAGAAGGGGGACTAGCTAGACATGACCCCATTGAGATCAAGCACAATGTAGTTCTCCTATACTAACCAAAATGTCAAAAACAAAGGCCAATGCCTACAACCACAACAAAAAAACTTCCAAAACTTCTATGACAAAGTAGAAACACCCAATAAACCATATAAAGTGTCACTTGTGAAAGATCATTCTTCTTGCATTTTTAGCTGTAAAATCACTAATTATGGATGTATAATCATTCTTATTGGATTGATAAAAAAAATTCTAAAATACATGCTTCTTTCTTGATTTAAAAAATATTCTTAAATACTTAAGGACCTTAGGGTTAAAATCATTAGGATCTTTGCCGCGAAATTAAACTATTTTTAAATCAATTAAGGTTTAATATGTGCACACTATCTTTAAGCCTTCTTCAAAAATCAATTAAGGTTTACTGTTTTAAAACCCTTATCAAAGGTAAATTAGAATCATTCGGTAATTAAGGTTTCAGATACTTAATTAGCGTTTTTGCAACAAAGATGAACCGTAAAATCTCTCTTATACACTCTTTAAAAATCAAATAGACAATTAGGGCTCAAACAATTAACATTTTATATCTAATTATCTATAGAACAACTTAACAAGCCAACTAAATTAAACAATCTTCAAAAAACAAAACCCAATTAAATAAAAATAGGATATCAAAAATAAAAATTACGTAATTTAGAATTCAGAGATTAAACTTACGAAGTTTCTACTGTTCACATACTTTAACAATTCATGCTTTATGGCTCAATACATTCCACCATTTCCCTTCATCGTCATTTATTCATTTAGGGCATTAACAACTATAAAAAGAAATAGAGAAAGAGAAGAAACATATTGTTAATTTGTTCATCAGTAATTTACTAATTTATTATGTTTTTTATGTTTAGAAGTTAGATCTAGTGGATTTTTTTTTAAATGATTCAAATGAATAATCGAAAAAATAATTGAAGAACAACGAAAAAATTGCTTACCTAAGGGGTTAAGTTGAGGATGACCGATGAGAGGAGAGTAGGAACTAGGAAGAGAACCACTGCACCATGAGGGACTGAGGGTTTTTTTTTTGTTCCTGTTTCAAAAATTTCACTCTTGGTGAACTGGTGAAGATAAAAGATCCATCGAATTGGGATTTGAGTTGTTATATTTAAAGTTTTTAATATCCCCCAACTATATAACTATTTATTAAAAAACCATCTAATTTTTTTTTTTAAATATACCAAACTATTATGTACTGGGCCTAGGAGGCCCCCTAAATTTTGGGGCCCAAAGCACCGCTTGTGGTGCTTTGGCCCAGGGCCGGGCCTGATTGACCTTAGTCGTATAACGTTGATCATGAGAAAAATTTAACGCTTACCTAGTAAAATTTGTTGTTATTTTTTATAGCATAGATTTTGGTTTAAATCACTCTTACATTAAATAAATCATAAAATGTTGGTGGGTGGTCATAGTTTATGTGCATATGAGTATTTTTTGTCATTGATAGTTGATACTTTAATATTTATAGGTTGGCGATTTTTCTCACTGTTTTCTCTTATCATTAGGGGGCGTATTCTTCGCTAGTTATTAACATTTTTCTCTCTTACGCCATTGCTTGTACTTATAATTGGACAATAATCCTATCATAAAAAATATGACCAAAGTTAAACATATTTATTCCATTGCTTTTTTACTTTTAGATTTTACTTTTGCAGTTCACTGTTCACACTCACAATTGAGAAAATGAAAAAAGAAAAAGAAAAAGAAAAACAAACAACACAACAACAACAACAACAACAACAACTAATAGTGTGTTTGGATGTAGAATTCACGTGGGAAACATGAGTCCTTAGAAACATGAATCCTTGGAAACTTGAATCCTTTGGTTTGTTTAGCTGCCATTTAAAATTCAAGGAAAATCTCTATTTTGTTGTTTAAATTTTGTGGGGTGTAATCTGCATTGAGTTGGGTGAATACATAATGAATACTTAGTTTACAATTCTAGCAAATTCTAAGGGGGAGGTAGGACTCCAAAACAGGGACTTGCTGAAAAATATATTTTCCGGAGAAACAAGAACCTTGGGATTCTTGGCAGCCAAATAGACCAGGAAAACATGAATCCCTAGTCCCCACTGAATTCCTACCTTGGAATCCCCCTTCCAAACAAACTATAAGGAAAAATGAAAAAATATATATATATATAGCTCTTAGAGATGGAGCTAGTAGTAATAGGCTAGTTTTGGATCAACCCCAGTTTAGGGTCAGTTCACCCCGTGTTGTGGGGTGAATTGCTTCTAAATAGGGGTTGATTTATAATTATATGGGTACATTAATTTTGTTTTATTTGTTTAGTTTTTGTTTTATTTTTATGTGTTTTTTTAAAAATATACCTTGAGAGAGAATGCAGAGAAGACGGCGTTAACAATTTCCAACCAACCAAACCCCTTTGCTCTTATTTTCTCTCCAGTCGATTTCAATTTTGAGTCGCTCAATAAGCTTTGGCTTTTAGAATTTTCTTTGGTTCATGTAATACCAAACAATTATTGGCTATCGAGAACCAACAACAGAAGATTCGGGATTTAAAAACCCAACAGAAAGAAGTAAAGGTTGAGTTGATGATTTTAATGGGGAGTAATAACTTGGGTCCGCCATAGCCTATGGTTGAAGCCATTGTTGAAAGCAAGCTATTCCATTCCTTGCAGAACCCATGGCGATTCAAATAAGAGTGAATTGAATGCAATTATATTTGCTTGGATATGATGAGAATTAAATGCTCTATGTTCTTACTGTTTGATACTTTGATCCATCACAGAGACCATCTCATTGTTCAAACAAACAGATAGAAGATTAAACTCTAATATACAAAAGTACTGCTCTATAAAAAAAATAAAAACAAAAAGGAAAAGAAAAATCCCACCCATTCACTTAGTTTTCTCTCTCATAAGTTTTATCAATATTATCTTATAATAAAAAAGAAAAACTTTTTTACTGATAATAAAAAAAAAAAAAATAGGGGTGAACTTCTACATCTTAGGCCCATTTAAGAAGACTATTTTTAAAATTTAAAATTGGGGTGAATTGATACTAGACTGGGGTAGATTCATAACTACCCGTAGTAATACTCTACCTCGACAAATATGAAGAAAGAATCTTAAATAGTATGATAATTCATAGGTATTGGGGCTTGAATTTTGTATAATCTTCAAGCTTAAAAATTTTAAAATAAATATTTTTACATTAGTGGTACAAAAAAATTAGATATCTTAGATTAATATTTTATTTGACCACTCACTTCTCTCATCAAGAGGCAAAGACATTAAATTAATTCAAATTAGTCAGATTGAAATGCCCTAGAAAAAAAAACTCTCAAAAAAAAGCCCTTGAAAAAACAAACCGCCTAACTCCCCACTAATTAGTAATTACGGCCATGCTTAGAACATCGTGAATATTCGCAAATACAAAAATTCACAGTTTATCATGTGTTTGTAGATAATTAATAAGGGCATCTAATAACAAATATTTGGTGCGATTCGCAATATGCTTACCAAATAAATAATCTAAAATTTTTTATTTATTTTTTTTAATTTATAGAATTTTAATTAGGCACCTACAAAAACCTTGAATTTTCGCATTTGAGAATATTTACAGTGTACCAAGCAGGGCCTACATGGTGGGTCTTCTTGTCTCATGTTAAATGTGGGTCAATAAAGTCGCACTCTCCTGCACCATTTCAATTGAGGTAATTATACACTTTTTACCTGGTGTGATGTTGTTCACCAACATCTAAGGTAGGTGAAAAAAAAACCATTCAATCCCAGTCGTGGATGCTATTCGTTCAACTCTACCATCATACGATTCATACTGCAGGTCTAACACCTTAGGATCAAAATTTTCTGGTTTTCGTCACCCCGCCTTGGAAGTAGGTGTTGAGTGTTCTGTTATTTTCAATAACACACTACCCCAGCTTTCAATCAAATCAAATCAAGCACCATGCTTGAAATCTTGTTTAATTCAAAGAATATTTAATCTATAAAAGGGAGGTGCATGGTTCGTCGGCTCGGCCGATCTTGAGCGGGATCCGCTCAATCCTTTTTTAGATTAGTGCGAGATCGATGGGATCGGTGAGTCAACTCGTCCGATCTCTGACAATTCCATCCCTAACATAAAATTAAAAAAAAAAAATAGACTCGGCTAGGATCGGTGGGATCAGCCTGTATGACTCAGCAGGATTAGATCTTTTCATTTTTTTTTCATTTTTAAATCTTTTTTTGGGTTCGTGTTAGGACCTGTCAATGCCAATCAGACTAGAGTCGGCGAACCATGGTGAGATGACCTACTTTTCAATGAAGCCAATACATTATTACTTTTCTATCGTTAGCATATCATATAAGAAAGGGTCGTCGTACTACACTTATAGCAACTGCTACACAACAAAAGCCATTTATGCAAGCGGGTGTGGAATTGACACACCACCGCAAGCTGACCTTTGTTGTAGGTTTAGCATTATTCTGTAAGAAAATGTAACGTGTGAATTACAAATGTCAAAATTTGATATTTTTCATTTAAATTCAGTGGTTACATACAAAATGCAGCGCTTTGCTACTAGTGATATTATTACGGAGAATAAGGAACATACCCCTGTATGTGAAAACTCATATATATGAGGGTAAATTTAGTATGATTAGTCGAAGTGTCAATAGACCTGGCAACGGGCTAGGGTTAGGGTTATTAGGGTTAGGGTTGGCGGGTTTTCGAGCTAAGAAGCCTCAACCCTAACCCTGCCCGTTTATTAAACGGGTCAATTTCTCCAACCCTAGCCCTAACCCTGGTAACCCTAACCCTAACTCTAATAACCCTAATTATATTAATCTTTTCTATTATTTCGATTTTTATTAATTAAGCTTTAATTAAAAGGGAGAAGAAATAGATTTTAATTAAGAGAGAACAAATGGAATTAAAATGGAGCATTAATGAAGACTTAAATAAGGTTTCTTATAGAGAGAGAATGAATGGAATCAAAATGATTTTATCAAATTCTTAATTAATGCTTGCTTAGGCGGGTTGGCGGGTTGGCTCGCGGGTTACACAAACCGACCCTATTTTTTGGCGGGTTGAAAAATCCCAACCCTAGCCCAGCCCGTTTAATTAGCGGGTCGAGTTAGGGCCGGGTTGGCGAGTTAGGGTTGATATTGCTAGGTCTAAGTGTCAACAGGTAGCTCCAGTTTAGTTACTAAACTATCCAAACTGGAACCTTCTTGTCTGTTCTAGTTCTTGTTCACTCTGATACTTAAAGAGGTTAAATAAGAATCGAACTAATCAATTCTGGTACTAGCCGGTTCTCGAATATTTGTCTCCTATTTTCTAATATATTAAATTTTTATAAGTAGAAAATGTTACAAATAATATAAACTCAATGGAGAAAACCAATTTTAATGATTTGGTTTCTGTTCTGGTTCTTATCAGTTATCAAAGTACCAAAACCTGTCGTTATCAAAGTACCAAAACCATAACCATTATAATACTAACGACCCATTCCTAAAAAGATAGAAACACCTTGAAATATCTAATTTGAACATTGCAAGGACTATGGACACCACAAACATTCAAATTTTACAAAATTTGAGGTTAATTTTGGCAAACATTATCCCCACCCCTCTCACCCTCGTCCAAGAGAGAAGTGGGTCTTATTAATTAATTGGAACCCTCATTTTGTAACTCCAGTTTAATGTAGGAAACCCTTTAATTTGGGGTTTCCCATAGTGCTTGCCCTTAGAGTCTCTTGATGCTAATCAATGATGAAAACACTAATTTGCATAATTAACCATGTAAATACAAATTTGCATGCAAATTAACCACGCAAACACTGATTTTCATAGTATTGACTATGTTTCTAGTAATTTGTATAGTCTATGCAAATTTCCTATGTTTGCGAAGAAAAAGAATAGCTCCGAGTTTTTTTTAAATATTATTACAAAAATACAAAAAATAAGTACATAATGAGCAACTGAAAAAGTCAAAAAAAAAAAAAAAAATGGAGAGCGCAGTTTTAATCCCAATTGCATGATATTATTAATTACAAGTGGGAGACGAAAGAAGTTGATGCAAACTTGGTGCCTTTCTCAACTAATATTCAGTTAACAAAGAAAATGATCTCCTAGATGAAGAGCTAGCCTAACTAGCTTGTATATTAAAAAATTTGAAACTACCAAAAAAAAATATATATATTTGGAACCACTATATATATATATGCATCATTAATCTTCATTCCGGCCAGTATGCTTCTTCCAACTTGTTCTCGTGGTCTCCACTTCTTTGGTCTACAAAGATATAAACACTAAATTAAAACCAAAATTCCCTTGAATTTGATTCATTAATTTCTAGCAAAAATATTATTACCAAAAAAAAATTAAATTAAATTAAATTCTCTCTCCTAGGTTTCAACACAGTATATTGAAATCTAATATGTGTGTGGACCTTGTACTCTTAGGTGTTGGGTAGTAGCTACCAAAATCCATACATTATTTCTTTCCCAAGCATTATTTACTCATGAAATGCCTCTTCACTTCTATAAAAACCTGCTTAAAAGGAAACTGTTCCTAAGAGCTCATATATATAACATCCACTAGTACTTAAAAAAAAATAAAAAAAATTATATAGCATTCCACAATGCTTTCGAAGTCGATCGATATCTACAATAACCCACTCTGTGGACATTGGCCCTTTCTGTGTAGGTGGTTCCAATGACCTACCAATATTATTTGCATTTGTCTCTGAAATAATAGATTTATAAGGAAAAGGTGTCCAAGAGCTCATTCGCACCAACAATCCCATATGGGATTTCACCCAAGCCACATAAAATGAAGATATATGCGGTAACATTTATGAGCCAGCAGGCCCGGCCCAAGAAAAGTACATGCATTACCTAGAGTTGTATAGCTACCCAACACCTTGAAGTACAAGGTTTATTTCATGAAAATTAAACTGAAAACACTATTAAGTACATACAAACAAACTAATAAGATTTATTTCATGCAAATTAAATTTTGGTTAATAACTTAGGGTTTTGTGCATAATTACCAGGATGATAGAAGTACTGTTCGTGCTGATTTAACAAATTTGGTACGCTAATTGCAACACCATCTCTTCCTTGGTATCTTTTTTCTTGTTCTGCTTGTACTAAAGAACCAAAACCAAATTGAACCGGTTCTTCAATAAAACTCCCATTGTTTTGCATGTAACTGTTAATATTATTGTTATAATCAAATCCGCCGCCGCCGCCACCGCCTCCGCCGACCACTCCGTTATTGCCATTCCATCCAATCAATAACGTTTTGTTATTCGTTCTAGTCTTAGGACCTGTTTGGTTGGTGACTATTCCATGTAATTGTACATGACCCCTAAGCAACTTTAACTCTTCGAAAACCTTCAAAAACTCCCCGTAACTTCCTGACACAGGATCACGTTGTCTGCATTGCGCTTCCCATACTAGAGAGTCAATTGCTTTTTGACGTTCCTCAGAAGTTCGAAGACTTTTCAATAATTTCGTAATATTACTTACTCCAAACACTCTATGCACAGCTTGAAAATCTGCGTTCTTACTAGCCGGAAAGAAATCGTGTAACACACAATCTACTGCACATTTTTTTCTTTGATGCTTACATGACGCGCATGCTTGACGAGCGCCCGTTGTTATCGCCGCCGCAGTGCCGTCTTTATTCTCCATCTTAATTTTTTGCCCTAATTTAGTTTCTAAAGGTTTTGAATAAGCTACGGAGAAGAAAGAACAAATATAGAACAAACCAAACCTTATACTAATCATGTATACGATTTCTCAATGTAAAGAGAGTGTATGAATAAATATTCTGGAGTAGAGGTGCAGGAAAAAATTGTATACTTACCACAGAAAGAAAGCTTTTTTCTGAATGGTTTATTTACAGGTAGCTCATCACAAGAAGACTAAAGAGTTGATCGAGCAAGTAACCTAAAACGTATTTAGAAGTGAATTTATATTGCAAATCTCTGGAGAGAGAAAGAAATATATATATAGTAAAGAATTATTGATAAGTATTAATATATAACCGACGTTAAAAAAATTGACCATAATTTGATTAAAATTAAAATAATAATCTCAGCCGTTAGATTCATGGACCCATTAAATCATGGTCGTCCAATTTGAAATGGCGTGAGAGGTCCCTGAAAGAGTCCATATTTGTGTTATATTGTGTTACCTAAGAAAGATTTATATTGGAAGTTTGATAACGGTTTGGGCATGGAGAGACCCCACCAATAGGGAATTAAATGTGGGACCCACTTTAATTATTGATCACCTTGGACTCAAAAGATTGTAGACATCAAAAAAATGTTTTGACTTTCCAGATTTTGTTTGATTTTTTGAAATTTTAGAATTTCAAAATTATGGAAGTTAGGTTAAATTTTGGGTAAGTTGGAGAACCCAAATTAGTTTTGGTTCCTCCCTCCACCTTTAGAAATTAAGTGTAAAGGTGGGTTTTTACAGTACTCGTATGGAGGCTCAAAATATTTGAACTGTGATGGAAAAGAAAATAACTGTTTAAACTTTCCTCTTTATTGTAGTATTAAAAAATATTTCTAAACGGTGGATTAAAACCATTCTTAGATGGGTCTATTCAAAGCCTACAAAGGTGATGAGAATCAACAGCTATAAATTTACGTGGATCATCCTCACAAAAATTTACATCATTCTAAAAATTTAGATCTAATTTTGATTTATCATTGGATTTAATCAACTTTTAGTGAGGTGATAATTTTTATAATAATGTGATTTATTATGAGGAGATCATCATCACAAAAAAAAAACCCTTAAATCATCTCTTATAGACCCTATAAAGCGGTGTAAATAGTGTAAAAATAAGTGATATATTTATTGGGAGAATGTAGAGAACATTTATTATGAGTTTATTTAAGTCCATTTAGAGCATCTCCAATGCAAACATGGTTTGCTCAAAAGTTGTGTGTCACGTAGGAAGCACATCTAATTTATTCTTAAAACCGTCTCCAATGTAAATATGCTCATCAATTGTGAAGATGATGGCAGGTAGTTGGGAAGACATCCGCTAGTCCATCCTCATGTTCTAGAGGTTCACCAAGAGGATGTCTTCCCATCCTAGTCAACAAATTCAGTTAAAGATATTATTCTCTCTCCTCTTTTTTAGCAAATCTCATTAGTCTTCATTTTTTCTTTCTTTTTTATAATTAAAAAATAAAATATTTAATTAATTAAATGCCACATAGGCAACAACCAAACCACATTTGCATTGGAGATGCATTTTTTTTTCAAGAGAAAACTTTTTTCTCCACATAGGAAACAAGTCTTAAGAGGATTTCTTAAGAGCTATGCCACATAGGAAGCAGAGCATATTTGTATTGGAGATGCTCTTAGTCCACCAAATAATATATGAGTCTATTTAGTCCCAAAATAAAGTTTGAACAGATTGACCCTTTAACTAATTCAAAATTATCATTAACTATAGGTGCATGTTAGCAATAATTAACTACTTTTCCCCCCTCTTTCAATCAGAATGAGTCCTCGGGACCTCAGGACATTGGCTTCTGCCAACAATGAACTATTAAGGATCACATCCCGCATATATTCTACATTATAGTTTGCAACTTATTTAGCTTCCGCTTCTGAGATTTTATTTTGTTTTTCACATAAAATTAGCATAATTTTAAAAATATATATTAATTTTTCACAAAATTTATATTTTTAAAAAGCATTCGTCGAGATTTTCGAAATGAGACCAGACAACAATATTTTTTTCTAAATAAAAAATCTATATAAATTTATTTTTGCGAAACATAAAGTTATATTTTTTAACTAATTTTTATCTAGATTGAATCAAAATTTAAATTTGCATGCTTCAAAATCAGATAACAATAAAAGAAGAAGTGAAGATCTCGATGATTGCTTTCCAAACATATAAATTTCGTCAAAATCTGTTTCTAAAAACAGTATGCAAAAATATTAGTGCATATTTCTACGTATGCAAAACTATTTTTGCACAAAAAAACAAAAAATTACTACAACTAGTACATTTTATGTTGGTTGCATCCAAATTCAAATTTGCGAATCTCAAACTAGGTAACATTAAAAAGAAGAAGTGAAAATCTCGAAGAATGCTTTCCAAATATATAAATTTCGTCAAGATATGTTACTCAAAACAATATGCAAAAATATTTTTACATGTTTTTTGCGTAAATTATGCGATTTTTTTTTTCAAAAATCATTCTTAACTGGTATAGTTTTGAAGATCTCAAAAAATACTTCCAAATATATGATGAATTTTGTCAAAATCCGAGTTTTAGTTTAAGAGATATAACATTTTGAATTTTTAAAAAATAAAAAAGATAACGAACTTTCTCTCTCATACAGCTGTACAAGTTAGAAAAAAAAAGACAAAAAGGTGATTGATAAATATAATAAGGGTAAAACAGGAAATTAAAAAGCAAGGAATGGAATAAATAGATTTAAAAAAGTTTAAAAATTACTAAACAGATTCAAAAAAATCTTATATATTGGATGTTTTAACCATTTTCTCTATATTATTTTATTTTTTAAAGTGGAGTTATAAAATATCATTTCTTTAAACTTTCTTTTTAAGTTTGGGAGGTTTTGAGGAAGAAGGAGTACACATTACACAACTTATTTCTACAATGTTCCTATAGTTTGTAGAGATTTTTACAATGTCCAAGTTCATGCTTCTTAGATATTTCTAAAACGGTTGTAGAATATTAGAGAAGCTAGATATTATAGGAGAGAGTTTGACTCTTTTTCCACAACCCTCCAATGATTAACACTTAAATATAATCTTGACCATTCATTCTACCCCTACTCACTATAAATAAAGTATCAGCTCATTTCCAACCATCCTAAAAAGTTTTGAGTAATCTATTTTTTACTCAAATTTTAGTTTAGGATCCATTAGGACATCCATTTTGTAACAGGATGACTCCTCAACAATTGGGCAGTAAATCACAACAACATTCATTGAAGAAACTTTCTACGCCATATGATGGTTCCAACAAGATAGGAAAACAAGAGTCTAATTTGATTTCAATGAGTTCTACAAACCCCATTGAAAGAAAGGATCATCGATTGGTCAGTAAATCAACACAACATTCACTGAAGGAAATCTCTTCTATAGATGATGGTCACGACAAGAGGAGAAAACAAGAATCTAATTATATTTCTATGAGCTCTGCAAACTCTACTTTTACTGCTAGTACATCTAAATCTTGGTATGAACGTACCAAAAAAAAGGCTTATAGGTCGACTCTGAACAAAATATTATTTCTTGAATCAACTACATCTATATTAGATAAATCATCTTTAGAAACCCCTAATTCATTTAAGAAAGAAATCAAAGCACTTCATGCTACCCTACAAGCCTTAACGGATCGTGTGGAAAGTTTAGAGCAGGACCGAGATAAGAAAACTATAAATTAATTTCGTGAAAGAAGCCTCCTTGTTGACAAACCACTTTTTCTAAATGCTCAAACTTGTGGAGATAGTGGATTTGGGGTAGGCCCGCTCTAGTTCCCTACTACTCCTCGTGCGTCGCTTTTTATTTATTTCTCTTGGCGTTAGTGGGATATGTGAATCGTCTACTTTGATACTATATTTAACATGCTCCAAAAATTCGTCCCATAAATAATTTCCGATTGAAACCGAAATAAACTTAATATTGAATAATAAATAAGCTGAAACCTTAGCCAGAACCGAATCACCATGGAAATATATAAACAAAAAGCAATGTTCCCGCAAATCAACAAAGTCTACAAAATTATCACGGATCCAAACCCAAATCAATATCTAACTAACAAGAAAATCCTTTTCACCAACTAGATTGATAGATTGAGGGAGTCTAAGAAACACGAAAAATGCAACTCTAAAAATGTAAATAAGTCGAAAAAATAAACAAATTATGATAGATAGAGGGATGTACAGAAACAAAGGAGATGGATAGAAGATTTACTGAAGTAGGAATAGACAGATGAATGTTAAAAAGGGGAAGTTTCGAAAACCTTAACCGTAGACTCAGATTCTCAGCTTGCAACAAATTAAGGATTTAGAAGAGAAGGAGAATTGATCGAAAAGCAAGTTGACTAAAGACTAAAAAGATCAAATTGATAGAGGAATAAAAATCAAGATAAAGAGAAATTAAAAACGGGAAAGACATTGTTTCAAAAAAATATGTTGTTCATGTTCAGTCCATTTCCTTTTCACCATCTTTGCCATCTCATTGAACCAATTGGTTACAATATGATTCATACTATGTGTCTATCTTATTTCATGGACTTAATTTGACTTTATTACTACCAAACAAAATCCTACAAACTCAAGCTTGTAGAGTGAGCTATTAATATTATATGAATGCAGATTGTTTTAACTCAAGGGTCTTTAAAGTTTATAGATTACATAATAAAACTATTACATATATGCGTATAGCAAATAATATTTTGGGGGTGCCTGATGTATAGCAACTTTACATATGTTGTGGGCATCCCCTACCTTGAATTTGCATTTGTTATGTTATTGGGCCTGTCAATAATATTTCGAGGGTGCCTTTAATTAAAATTTTCCTAGAGAGATACGAGACAGAGAAAGAGAGGAAAAATAAAAAGAGAAAAAAAAAGATGGGCCCAGGACCAACTATAGGCCCATTCATCGGGCTTGGGCTCAGGTAGGGCCTTCTCATCTCGTACATTTGACCACAGTTGACTGTTTTAAGTCCTCAATCTCACATGGTGGGGTTATGTTGACCCACAGTACAAGTGGATCACCCAATTGAATATTGGTCCCGGGGTCGAACCGCCCATCCTAGTATCCTACTGCAGTAGGAGTCCTTGCCAAATTAAAGGAAACAAGTGAGTGATTTTGTGCACTCACTTATAAGGTGGGTAACCAACACCATCCATCCTCTAGCCGTTAAGTGTAATACAAACGACCCAACCAACTTTTACTGTAGAACAACACTTAACGGCTAAATGATGAGTGGTGTCGATCACCCACTTTAAAATGAGTGAACAAAATTGGTAGATACCATTAACACCTAATAATGTTGTTATTCAAATGATAATTACATTTTAATTACAAAAGAAGTATGTATAGCCAAGAAAGATTTCCAAAGATCTTGTGAGTACATGTGGGCCCCTAAAAAGGCTAACCTAATTAGCCCACCCCTAACCAACCCACATAAACTCTCCCACTCTCTTTCTCTTCCCCTTAATTATGGTGACACCCACAAAAGCTCTATCTATCTTTTAGGGTTTTGGCAATCTTTTGTCTATTAATTCCATCATTGTGGTTTGGTTAATTAAGCAACTATCTTTCTTTTCCATCATTCAACTTCTCTCCCTTCTCCCACACTTAACCAACTAACTCTCTCACCAAACCACCAAATTTTCTATCACTTCCACTTTCCTTTTTTCTTTTTTTTTTCTTTTTTTTTTTTTTTATTTTATGTTTGGGCTTTGGCCTTGCACTTAAAGAAACGGAAAGCCATTATACAATCATTGTAAAGATGAATGGGTACAGGTAAAGCGGGTATGAATGGGTGCATAGGTTGTTAAAAGCCACCTTCCTCCCCCCATTCTTTTTCAAATTTCAAACTCAATCAATCAGTACCACTTCACCAAATTTATAACAGAACTTATTAGATATTCTTCATCTCTTTTTATTGAAAAGATACATAGGTACTTAGTTTTGAATGAAGGAGACAAGTATAAGGAGCTTTTCAAAATAAGTGAAGTAGAAGAATAAGACGAAGAAGAGGTTCGATCGAATAAAATGAGTACGGCGAGATTCATCAAGTGTGTGACTGTCGGCGATGGAGCCGTCGGGAAAACTTGTATGCTCATTTCCTACACAAGTAATACGTTCCCTACGGTACGATAATTAGTTGATGATCATAAATTCATCATTATATATATGTTTTTTTACGCAAGAAATATAAGAATTATGATCTACTCGATCGAAATTTTCATGTTTTACATACAGGATTATGTTCCTACCGTCTTCGACAATTTCAGTGCTAATGTTGTGGTAGATGGGAGTACTGTAAATCTTGGATTATGGGATACTGCAGGTGAGTTCATGGTGCTTGTTATTCCGGTTTACCCATAATCCATTTTTTTGTGGAAGGAAAATGGGTTACAACTCAATAACCCAAACCTGGATAGGCTTACAATTGCAACCAAACAGTTACAAGATTAGGGTTGGAAAATTGAAGTGAAATTTGAAGAAAATTGAGTGGGATTTTTAATAAAAATTTTGTGAATTTATTATACAGGGCAAGAAGATTATAACAGGTTAAGGCCTCTAAGTTACAGAGGTGCTGATGTGTTTTTATTGGCCTTCTCTCTCATCAGCAAGGCTAGTTATGAAAATATTGCCAAGAAGGTTATTTTATTTCCCTTCTCCCCCATTTTTTGTTGTTGTTAATTTTGAATATTTTTCGACGTTGATCACCGGAATCTGACCCACTCATTGATTTCTTGATGTCAACCCACAGTGGATCCCTGAGCTTAGACACTATGCTCCGACTGTTCCGATTGTATTAGTTGGGACTAAACTTGGTATGATCAATTCATTCAATCTTTTAGATTATCAAATCAAATTTGGACTAGCCATATTATTCAAAAACTACTAAGTTTTCATGATTCTGATGTAAAAAAATTTTGGTAACAGATTTGAGGGAAGACAAGCAGTTTTTGATTGACCACCCTGGTGCCACACCAATAACAACTGCTCAGGTAAGTCATTCCAAGGATTAACCAAATAAAATTATAAACAAAAATTACAAAGTTATTTTTGTGTTATTTATAAAATGATTTGGCAGGGCGAGGAATTAAAAAAGGCGATAGGTGCAGCAGTTTATATTGAATGCAGCTCCAAGACTCAACAGGTACAAATCTGTATACTATTATAGTGACAAAATTTGCAGGGTAAATTAGGCAATCGCTTAGGGCCCCACTTTAATTGGGGACTCCACCAATGGTTTTCTGTTAATTTGATTCTTCTTTTGTTGGTTTTGGTTTTGTTAGAATGTGAAGACTGTTTTTGATGCTGCAATCAAAGTTGTTTTAAGGCCTCCGAAACCAAAGAAACGACAACGCAAGTCAAGAACATGCGTTTTTCTTTAAATCAAATGTCATATTAGTCGAATTACGTTTACATTTGAAATTGTTATAGTCCTTACGTTCGATCTCTCTCTATTACTCGAGTTTGATCTGGAAGATATGATGCAAGATGTATTACGTCTTTTCTACGCTTCTAATTGTTTCTTTTGGCGCTTGTAATATTTTTTTTGTTTTTGGCTCTTCATCTACATCTCAAGAATTGTTATTTCTAAAGGCAATGTACTGATTTTCCTTTTAAGTACTCACCATAAGTAAACGTTCAGTTCAGTTCATTTTTTTTTTTTTTTTGTTCAATACAGATTATACATAAACAATGGACGAGATCAAATCAATGCTTAAAAAAAGGAATGCAATCATAACCATTTAATCAATCACAAATCTTTTTTAGTGATCAATCACAAATCTTAATTGGTGATCAATCACAATCATTTGAATTAATAAAGAAAAATATCCTTATAAGAGGGTCCAGAAAAATATGTCATGGAATTAGTTACTTTTGCAAAAAGGGGTCCAAGTAGGTCTTACAATGTTTTGGCAAAGAAGCTTGCAGGACCAGGCTTGAGTCTTACATGACCCGGAGCCTGATTTAAAAATGTGATTGATGGGGACTTAAATGGGATGAAATTGACAAGTTCACATGAATGGAGTGCGGAGCCAGGATTTGAAGCCGAGAGGGCGAATATATAAAATGTCTTAAGGGAAAATATATAAAATGCCTAAGGGCCATAATAGGAATTGAAAAAAAATTCAAGGAGACAGTAAAAATTCTCTTAATACAAACAAGCACTCAGCCACTCACTCAAAGGCCGAGGGGGCCATGGCCTCCTCGGACCTATATGTCTACTGCCGGTCACCTGAAATTCCCGCCTGATGACCTACTGGAGGGCCGAGCCTAACTAGGAGTCTGCCATGGTCTATTGACTATTGGCATCTAGGGGGCAGAGCCACCTTGAGACCTAGGGGCTTCGCACCCCCAGCCTCAAGTTACTCTCTGTTAATTTTATGTAGAATAATATATTAATTTCATCTACATTGTACAAAATATTTTAAACACTTTGGCCTCTACAACTACAAAATTCTGGCCCGGCCCCTGTTGCCATCCGTAGGTTCCAGCCAGTCGTACGTGCAAATTGTTCTTGGCTTGTAGCAACGTAAAGGATTGTTTGCATTGGTAAACCATTTTATTGCTCAACTTGGAGCTGATATTGGGAAATTGGGGAACTTGAGGGTTGAAGCCTCAAATTTGTTTAAGAGACTGGGTTGCTCGATGGATTGTTGATCGATGTAGTTGAACATCAATTGACAGAGAGGAAGAGGAGGGGAGGGGGTTAAAGTTAGTGAATATTGAGGGTTGATTGATGGATAGTCCATCGACCACAACTCTCCATTTGGTAGTTTACTAGTTCGTTCTTTTAACGGACCCTCAAATTGACGGGGTGTATTGAATCAAGAGTTTTATGATGTTTGAATATATTAACAAAATCGATTTATGATGTTTATTAAAAAAAATCAACGATTTTTATAGATTAATGTTTTACATTATGACGGAGTTTACCAAACTTCTTTCATGAGTTTTAAAGATTCTCATAAATTTATAACAGACTCAAAACACTTATTCTGTTAATTATCAATAGTGGTGATGGTAATAGTGATAGTAGCCGTGGTGGTGAGATAGTAATATGGTGATGGTGGCAGGGCCACTTTGAGCACAAGCACTCAAAGCAGTGCTTCAGTGCCCTTAGTTTTAATTTTATGTAAAGACGGCATTTACGAAAAATAAATTAATAGGAATTTGCTTAAAATAGCTAAGAAGGGTCCCACCTATTAAAAAAATAAAAACGGCTTTAAAAAATACGAAACAATTAACAAAAACTTAGTTTTTGGATGATATGAGATTAATGAATATTACTATATCAAATGAAAAAAAAAATTGATAAATTTTTAAAAACTTATTGTAATGATTAATATCCCTATATATTTGCTGAGAAAAAAATATTTTCAAGGGTTTTAAGTGTAAAAACTCAAAAAAAAGGCTATTGGCTTCATTAATAGTATAAATAAATATCAAATTAATTTTTTTTTTTTGTACTTGCATAACTTTTTTATGAGAATATCTATATAATAAATCAGGGAAGTCTTGGTTTATGTTTGTCATCAATGGCTGAGACGTAATGACCACAGAGCATCCAACGGTTAAAAACTAACAAAAATTTTTGCCAAAATTTTCAATCTTTGTTACGAGTTTTAGCGCGAAAACTCCCGCCCACGATTTCAATACAACTCCTTACTGAGGGCCCTTTTTTGGTTTGTTTTTCTTTTTTTGGTTTGAAACCTCTCNACAGTTGGACCAAGTACGGGAGCCGATGCAAAAGCCACCACCGCCATGGATGTAGTAGAAGCAGTGCCGGCCCTGAGAATTTGGAGGCCCGAAGCAAACTAAAAAAAATGTGGCCCCTTACGTACAAACCTCTTTACACCTTCTTAAAAAATGATTTACTATTTTAAAACATTTTTCAAAGGTAAATTAGACTCATCAAATAATTACTTAATTAGTATTTTTGCAATAAAAATGAAAAATAATAAAGTATCTCTTAAGAGAGCGGATCGGAGTACATTAGTTATAAGTACATTGAGCATACATTGGCTTGGAGGGCACACCTAGAGATTAATCAGGGGCTCATTTTAAGTTAGGATATTCTCTCCAGCATGTTGTTCATCTTCACAAAAAATTTGTCAATTCTAAAANAATTTGCCAAATTACACGCGCTTAGCGCGTGTAATGAGGCAAACGAGGTATTGACCGTGCCGGAGGCACGGGATATACCTAGTATATATATATATGAAGGCACATTTTTTAAAGTTCTGTGATGGTGGTGAGATGGTAAGGTGGTAGTGGTAGTGGTAGTGGTGGTGGTGGTGGTGGTGGTGGTGGAGGGTTTGACAGTTGGACCAAGTACGGGAGCCGATGCAAAAGCCACCACCGCCATGGATGTAGTAGAAGCAGTGCCGGCCCTGAGAATTTGGAGGCCCGAAGCGGACACAAAAAAATGTGGCCTCATATGTACATACCCTCTTTTGATTTTGCTAGTCTAATACAAAAAAAAAATGGTCACGCGACACCAAGGGGTTAGAGTCTACTTTAAGATCTGATTTTTTGTTAGAATGTTATACTTACCATGTAGATAATCTTCACAAAAAATCAGCCCATTCTACAACTTCTAGCCCCATCTAAAGTTGATATTTGTTCTTCATCATTTATTTATTACCGTTGATTGAAATGAACTTTTGATAGGGTTAGAAATTTTAAAATCTGCTGATTTTTTGTATGGACGGTTTATATGGTTAGTAGAACATTCTTACAAAAAATTGGACCTTGAAGTGGACCTAACTCCTTGGTGTCGAAATCGACACCATTTTTTTGGTATCACGCTAGCAAGGTCCAACCCTCTTTACATCTTCAAAAATCAATTAAGGTTTACTGTTTCAAAATCCTTTTCAAAGGTAAATTGGACTCATCAAATAATTACTTAATGATTTCAGATACGTGTACATCGTTATTTGTACATCATTATTCATACCATCTCTACAGGGCCCACATGATGAGAAACTAATGGCTAATTTTTGGTGAGAATGATCTAAAGATGAGTAGAATATCTCTACCAATAATTATATTATTTTAATATTTCTTGCTCAATCAAAACAATGATTGGAAATAATGGACGGCTTATAAAATCGCCCAATTTTTTGTAGGGTGAAGAGTTTTAGAATGATTAATTTTTTATGAGCATGATCTACATGATGAGTAGAATATTTCTAACAAAAATCAGTCCTCAGTTCCTTGCCATGTAGGCCCCACATCGACCTTGTAAACATAATGTCTACATAACGATGTACAAGGATTCAGTCTCTTACTTAATTAGTGTTTTTGCAACAAATAAGATCCCATCGTTGGAAATTAAGTTGTATTTAGTGAGAATGATCTACTTGGATTTGTTATACTGATGAAGAAGATCCTATTATTGAAATTTAAGTTGTATTTACTTTTTTAAATAGCCCCCCAGCTAAGTAGCTATTTTATTAAAAGATACTTATGATTATTTTTTTTCTACTTNCTAGATATTTAATTAGAAAATAAATACTAAGAAGAATAACTAAAGAAGAAAGAAAAAGATAATGAAGAAATTTTTTTATCTTAAGGGCTAAGTAATGACGGTGAAGAGATTGCGAGTAAGCAGAGTACCGTGAGTCCGTTAGGGTTTTCTTCTTCGTTTTTTGTGTTTTCAAATTTGTTGTACTGATCAAGAAGATTTCATCTTTGGAAATTAAATTGTATTTATTTTTTAAATAGCCCCCAAACAAGTAGTTATTTTATTAAAAGATACTTAATTATTTTTTTTACTAAATCCCAACTACTTATATAATGGGCATGGCTGACCCCTTAATTGTTAGGGCCCAAAGCAAGGCTTGTCCTGCTTGCCCTTAGGGCCGGGCCTGGGGGCGGTGCTGATCGCGGTGGTGATCGAGGTGGTGGTGTCGAGAAAGAGAGATGGGGAATTGACTCTAGCTTCTCACTTTTAAAAATCTAAAAAGTTTACTTGAGTTGGGGTTGGATTAATAATAAATAAAAAATATATATACCATGTCTTCAAAAGTCAACAAAAATTCATGAAAGTCCTGGGCTCCTTGGCATCCTTAAATATCCAAAGTGAAATGTGTTAGAATTATTTAATAATTTAATTAATTTAATAATTTATTTTTGAGTGAAAAATTATTTTAGTTTATTACTTGAGTTGTGTTTCTTGGGGGTACCTTTTAAGAGCCATGAGACATGTGTCTCTTTGGAGGGACACCTTGTGGTTTATGAAGAGTCACCTTAGACTCTATATAAACCCTCTCCTCTTGTAGTTTAGAATCAAGCTTTCAATCGAGTTTTTTAACAAGTATTTTGTGAGTCATGGTTTTGAATATAGTGTGTGAGAGCACAATAATTGTCAGTTCGTTAGGGCGTACAGATTGGAGTGCTACATCCGTACGACACGATCGTTGTATCCTGGGAGACAGACGTCCACAGAATTGTCGGCACCGTTGCGGAGACGAATTTGTCTTAAGGACATTATGTCTAACACAAGCTTCTTTCAGATAATTCTCTTATTTTATTTATTTTAATTTTGTGGTTATCCGATTATTCAAGAAACTGAACCCATATTTTTCCAACATTCTTAAAGACAAATTCGGTGTTGAATTCGATTCTTGAAAACGGAGTAATTAAAAAGTTCTCATATATTCATGCTTGGATACTGATGATCTATGAGATATGCTGTTCCTGAAATTAAACTTTATTGGGCTAGTTTACCATTTTATCTATTCCTGAAATTAAACATGCACCAATTAGATTGGGTAGTGGTACCCATTCAGATTGGTTTTATTGTCAAAACTTGTTTTGGTGTCTAAATTTTTTTTTCTTTTAATTGGCACCGTTTCATTGAAATGAAATAGTTGCATGCATGATCAAAGTGACTTGATCAACGAAAAGCTCACAGACCAGGGTTGTGTGGCGGTTCTATGCGACTCGGTAAAGTGACAACATTTCATTGCCATAGAAAACTTACAATTATTCCGACTCTCTTAATTGTGGTTTCATGACAGTTTGATGGTAGTCATGAAATGTGGGGATAGTAGATGACATTATGTCATAAAATTAGATTATATCCTCAAAATGTGGAGGTTAGACATATTATAGTCACTACAAAAATGAAGGGTTTTTGTGACGGTTTAAAACCGTAGCAAAAAATTAGAAAATCGTAGCAAATTAATTTTTGTGATGGTTTAAACACCATGCTTTAAGTGGCATAACAAATAGCTTTTGTGATGAAATTTTGCTATGTTTTTGTAGATAGTAACAATTGGTCTAGTTTTTGCGATGGTTGAAGCCGTAACCAATTGATGACTATATTTTCCACTTTTTGGGGTCTATTGTTACGACTTAATCGTAGCAATTGGTCCTGATCTTTTAGCGACGACCTCGGATCCGTCACCAATTTTTTTTTGTTAATCTAGCCTGTTAGCGACGGACTAAAACCGTCGCAAATAACCAATTTTTTTTTTAAACCCAGCTCCCATTTTTTCGAGTTTGTTTTCCAGGCTTATAGGCTTTTTCATTGACATGTTCACATATAGCCTTTTTCATTGGCATGTTCACTATATACATCCATACCCCTCCATCCATTTACATCCACATTCATTTAGATATATCAAATCATTCACATACATATCAACATTAAGTCACAAATTTCATTCATTTCATTCACAATCACAATTCCATATATAAGGTGTCAACATGAAACTTTAAGGTTTTCAACAAAGTATAAGGGTAGCATTCCTAAATAAAATAGTTGAACTATCGTTTACATATATCCAAAAGACTTTTAAATTTTGAACAAACTATATATAAGTCATCTCCTCAAAAATACTTTGAAGTTTTCTTATTTTCGAGTTCATCCCGACAAAATTCCAAGCCTAAGCACATAACTCACTTTCTTCTTCACAACTTCCAAGTTCCCACCCAAATCGAGCTTCACATGCAAGAAAAAAGAAAAAGAATATATAGATATTCTAGCCATTATAAGCAATGAAGACAAATAGACAACAAAATGTATAAAGAATAGAAATATTGAGGTTAGAAGATCAAACAGAATTAAAATTATAACTGAAATGAAAGACTTCAAAGGTGTAATCTATATTACAACAATTACACATTCAATCCCATAAAGAATAGAACTGTATATGTATGCATTTTAACATTTAATGTTATAGGCTACACTCAATCTTAGGAAGCCAAACTTAACAAATAACCTCATATGTAGACAGGGGGAAGGGTCAAATCTAAAAAAATTGAGGAAAAGAGCAAAGTAGATGAAGCCACAAAGTCTAAACTTGCAAGACCTCTTAAACTTATTGCATAACATTCAATAGCTCTTCAGGGAAATAGGTGTACATAGAAATATAGGACCATGACCATATATAGGTTCATTTTTAACCAATCCAAGTTACCTCAATAAACAAAAGCATTACTGAAGAGAAAGTGTATGTTGATCATCAATAACGTATATGACATGTACCTGCCATTCGTTCTTTGTATGAGACCGCCGCAGATAAAGTCAATGGCACAACATCATTGCACTCGCTATTGTAATCTGGGGTCTGCACTATTAAACACCATATGATTTCTCAAAGTGGTGATGTTTGATGAAATCGTAGCAACCAATACTTCTCTTGTTTTTTATGACAAAAACTAAGTGATTGATGTTGCATGCATATTGTATCTGTGAATTAGCTTATATAAATAATATGGCTCCTTAGGTTTAAAAGATCTAGTAATATATTAATCATCATAAATGCCAACCAATTCAAGATTATCAGTTATTTATTATACAAACTGCGTTTACGAGCACTTGACCATTGAACTTTGATCACATATATAATGAAGAATACTAATTTATATTGTGGTATGTCTAAAATTCTAAAAAATGAGATGATTGAGTAAGTTCTCGTTGTGGAGAACGAGAAAATTACAAGTGAATAAAGTGAGAGAGAATCATAATTTCAAAGTAAGCATATACAATGATTTGAGATTGTAAAGAATCACTTGAAAATGGAGTCCGTCATATAAGGATCGGAATTCAGAGTGGACATGTCAAAGACTATAGAATGAGAAAATCGACTTAAGTATCTGTAATGTACTTGGTGGTAGGGCGGCCGACTTACATCTAGTGAGCAGGCGTTACATAATATTAAAGCAATTAATCTATAGTCTCTTGAGACATGTTTTAAGCACTACAAAAATGAAGTAGAAAACCCTTTGTTGAATAAGTTTTACCCAACATCTTGTGGGGGGCCAGAAACTTTGCAACAAATTGCATTCTTAACGACTGCAAATTAAGAAAAAGGGAAGACACCCTATAAGTCAAACATTGCCCTACTAATTTTGTAAATTGTAGAAATATAGGAGTGCTAAAATTTTTTGTTGTAGAGAACAAGAAAATTAAAAAGTAGTGCTTATCTGCAATTATAAAAAATGCAGAGTGACATCTCCAACGGTAAGTCTCGACACACATGTCGAAGATACAATACTATTAAACATTTGTTCTCAAGACAAAGGACAACCTAGCGCATCTATTTTTAAAGGTCTGTCTAGAGAACAAGTATATAGATCATCGAGGGAATGGGCTTAATTAATGCCTTAATCTACGAATCACCTTAAGGGAAACCCAACCTAGTTGACTAGAGATCTCAAGATCTAGGTTCAAATGAATAACACAAATTAAGAGTGATTCACCGGTAGCATGATTGGTCGTGATTTTATCACTCAATAATATTTATACCACAATTGTACGGTTGTCTATTGAGACAACGACAAGTACGGGTCGATCCACAAAGATTAAGGAACACGTAAAATTAATTAAATTAAGGGTTGAAATAAATTAGAATTTTTTGATGATTTAGAACAAGTAAATTAACTGAATAAAAACTTCACAGATTTAGAGAAACTAAGGTATTTGAATCCACCATAACAAATGATAAATAAACTAAATCAATTCTATTAAATTGTCCAAACTCAAATTAACAAAAGAATTTATTTATTAATTCAGATTATAAAAATATTAAGCACAAAATAAAATTCGAAATTTCTAATCTTTATCTAATAATTAGTTCTACAATATTTATTAATCTCTATGATAAGCATAAACCATCAAGGGTGTCAATCCAAGCATGATCTATCAAATCCAACGGTGAAAAATAAAGATTGAAGAACACAAGTAGAAGATAAAGAAAGATTAAGCACTTTAACACAAAATGGATATGAAATAGATTCAAATTAACTTACAATAAATTAGGCTTCATCTCAATCCTAGTGGAGAGTTAGAACAACATTGAAACACACATTACATAAATCACACTCGCCCTTCTCCGATCAGTTTCCGTCCATAGGCCAAGAGACCTCATTCCGGTCTCCTTCTCTCTTTTTAAGAGCTTACTCCTCCTGCTTCCCACGCATGCACCTGCCGAGACCATCTAAAGCATAAGGAACATCATGTAGTGGGTGGTCTTCTTTTAAGTTTCTTTTTATTATTCTATGTGTATTTTATTATCCAACAACAAACACAAAACCCATTGTATCCCCTTTTTATAGTAATCCTTGCCTCTTTTAAGGTGTAGCCATTTTTTTAAGGGTGCTGTTAAAGGGGTTCTCAAAAATATTAGGGGGGGTGGATAAGTTCAATGGGCTTTTAATCCAAAATCACCCTTTTAATATTTTCCTAATTTTTACTAAGGGGGTGGTGTGGGTGTAAATTAAACTACCACCTCCAACCCCCTTTCTCTCTCCAACACGTTTTCTAATTCTCCATTAAACTACTCTTTCTCTCCAACTACTTTCTCTCTCTAAAACTTTTATTCGACCACCAAGGATCGAAGTCGTTATTGGCGGGAAACTTTATGAAGGATGAAGAAGTTCAAGAAGGAACGCCATTAATGGAGGAAGATGAATTGAAGCAAAGTTCACCATTAATGGATTCCCAAAAACCTAAATGTTCTTTTTCAGAGGGTTTGGGATCCTCAATTCTAATGAAAATCTCTCAATCAAATAGTAATGAGGTAATATAACTGATTCGTATGCTTTTTTTTTGTTTCAAATATTTTTTAATGAGATCAAAATTTCTAGTTTTCATACCTAATTCGTACGTGGAAGGTGGAGTTTTTCGAAACAATTCGACTACCACTGGTTGAGAGTTTTTAGAAACTCGACGACCACTTGTTGAGTTTTAGATATAGACTCAACCACCAGTGGTTGAGTTTTTCTTCAAACTCAACCATCAGTGGTCGAATTTTGGTTTAAAACTCAACCGGCAGCGGTAGAGTTTTGACAAAAATTTTAAACCCTCCAGTGACTTAACCACTCTTAGTTGAATATGGTGTTACTTTTCAACCGTATGTAGTTGAATTTAGTTAAAACAATCCATCATTTTTAGTTGGAACTATAATGGTTTTTTTTGTTTACTTTTTTGAGTATGGTTTATACTTCTTTGTAGAATGAAGTTGCGGATGAACCTAAAACCGAAGTTCCACATAATGAGCCCAATTCAAAAGAAAGAGATGATGCCGAACCTATCTCTATCGTGGGTCAGGATTTGACAGAATATTTTAGCACCGACATGGTATAAATAAATTTACAAATCAATTTTCTACTACAATGCTTGTGCTTTTATAGGGTTGCAACTTAGATTCTTATTTTGTTTGTGTAGATATTTGATTCAAAAGAGGCTGTCACTCAATGGTGCCAAGACATGGGAAGAGAGCACAATGTAGTAATTGTGCGAGGATATGGAAAAAATAAAATTGGGGGAAAGGGCTCTTTCATTGAGTTACGGTGCGAGAGAAGCGGCGTGTACACAAGTCACCATAAAAAGACTTATGGGGACAAGGCCAACGAGAAACCATGCCCAAATCTAAAGAGGAAGAAAAGGGAGACTGGTACCAAAAAATGTGATTGCCCTTTTAAGGTACGGAGTTTTTGTATGGGGGACAATAAGTGGAATGTTACGGTTAAGTGTGGATTTCATAATCACCTTCTTCCCATCACATTAATTGGACACGCTCATGTCGCAAGGTTGACTAAAGAAGAAGAAAAATTAGTTATTGATATGACACTAAGTGGCGTCAAACCGGGGCAAATACATGCGGCATTGAAGAAGAACAACCCACATAATAAGTCAACCATGAGAACCATTTACAACTGTAGAGCACAACACAGACTGGGTCAGATGGAAGGAAGATCAGCAATGCAACAGTTAGAACACTTGTTGCAGAAATACCATTACACCGAATGGCATTTGAAGGACGAAGATGAGGTGATAGTAAATATATTATGGTCCCACCCAGAGGTTGTTTTGCTTGCGCTATGTTTTTCTCATTTGCTTATCATTGATTCGACCTATAATACCAATCGGTTTAAGATGCCGCTATTTCATGCTGTCGGAGTTACCCTCCATAGGAAAAACCTTCACTGTTGCATTTGCTTTCATGAAGGGGGAGACCGAATGGCACTAAACTTGGGCTTTGTCACTTGTCAAGGCAATGTACAAGCCCACTAACTTGCCATCTGTAATCATCATGGATAGACCGAATGGCACTACCCTGTGAAAGACTTGGTTCCACAGCGAGAGGCTGCTCCAAGCTCATCGAACAAGCTCACCAATGCACCCTGACCCAATGCATATGTCGAAATATTATAAATGTCCCTGATCCACCGGAGGTGGTAGATGCTAACCTTGTTCCCGGTCTTGTCGGGATACAAGCAACACCCTACCAAATAGAGAAGGTATGCTCGAGAAGTAAACTCTTGATCTTCATAGTCTAGGTTAACCTTTCTCCCTGAAAAAAAGGACCTTAACCATTCTAGCTTCACTTGACGGGATTCCTCTACCTCTGGTGGATTCACGTCCATACCAAGTGTTTCTAACATAAGATTTTTGGCTTCATTCAAAGTCAATCTCTTTTGAAATCCATTATCTTTGTTTAAATTTACACCAAGAAAAGGAATGCCAAGGATGTGTTGAACATCAATCAGTGTAATCGTCATTTCCCCAAACGGGAGGTGGAAAGTATTAGTCTCGGGATAGAATCTCTCGATGAATGCATTAACAAGGACCTTGTCCACCGACCTGTGAGCGTACATTGCCAATGGCAACAAACCAAAAATTTCAACTAACCCAACAACTTCATCTGTCTCCCGGAAAAGATCCCACTTCCTCAACTGTGTTACGTGATTATGTACTTTTAGGAACCTATCACTTTCCAACTGAAAAAATATTCATGGATATATATTGCAGATAAATGTGTAATTTAAAATATAAACTAAGAATTGAACATAGTCTAAAGAAATTATCAAACTTACAATGCCCTCCCATATATGACGAGCAATGTGGTGGTCGTAACCTACAAACAAAGTAAGGTCCTCTGGAAAATCGGGGATGGTAGTAATATCATCGTCCTCCCTCAGCGGTTCCTCCCTCGCAGGAGAAGGGGGTGGAGGAGCTTGGACAGCTCTCGACGAAGATTCACGTTTGGCCACCCTCCGTTGCCGAGCGGACATGGTCATAGTGTCACGCTCCGACCTAAAATGAAAGAACATTAAAAATCCCACCAATCTTAATTTCAACATGACACCAATTCAAAAACATTAAAAAACAAGAAATTTGACATTATATACATGGTTGGATATATACAAATAATTTCGAAAGAAGAAAACTTAACTCCAAATTAATTAAGGATATAATTAAGATACATATATATATATATAGGGAGAGAGAGAGTTCAATTATTAATTAGTTTAGAACAATAATACAAGCAATTACAGAAAGAATTAGGTCTTAGGTTCTTGAGGAAATGAAGTTACAACATTTGGGTATATGAGAAATGAAGTGGGTTTTGATTGTTTTGGTGTTTCAGCTATGAATTATTTGTTCAGGTGTATAAAGAAGAGTCTAGTGAGGCTTTAGTGTTTCTAATAAACCAAAGTTGCATATAGTAGTAAAGCTCAATGAACTGTAATTCATTCAAGTTCTATAATAAGCATAGATTTTCATAATTAGTTTTTGTTTCTGTAAGAGCCCAGAAGAAACTATAACTAGGCAAGGAATTATTTGGTGTCGTGTGTTCATGTCAAAGAGCTGGACCCATAATTAGTTGATGCATTGATCTGTATGCATCCAGAATATATAATTCCAATAATCATCCATAAATCATCCATAAATCATCCATAAATTCATTTCATGATGAATATAAATGTAACCAAATATATATGGGAGTGAGATCTAGCTAAACCAAAGCAGGCAAACATCTCACAGATTAATCACACATAAGAATTAAGAATTAAGTAAAATTCATGTTTAAAAAAAATTCGACAATATTCAAAAAAAAAATCGACAATATTCAAAAAAAAACAAAATCGACTGAAAGTGGTGGAAAGTTAAAAAAAAAAATTAAACCAAAATACAAAAGTTCGACCGGCAATGGTCGAATCTAACAGAGAAGATCTTCTCTGGTTCGGTCGAGATTGATAAAACATTTAGGTTTCACCAAAAATTTGAAAAAATGACTCAAATCACATCTACAAAACCTAAATTTGTCTATTCACTAAAAAAAAGCAGCATACAACAACAGAAACATAGAGATTTAGGGATCAAAAATCAAAAAAATAAAAAAAAACTTACCTTTTGGGAGCCGTTGATGGATTTTTAGTCCTCACCATGAATCTTAACTCGAACCTAGAAATTTCTAACGATCTAGAAGAGATCGACTGTTGTTCTTTGAAATTCCTTGATAAAATTCGATAACCGGTGGTCGAATTGAGGAGTTGGTAATGGTGGAGATAAGTTTAGAGAGAGAGAGACAGTGGTAGAATAGAGAAGATGACTGTTTTTTTTAGGGAGGAAAAAGGTTAATTTATGGTTAGGTTTGAGATTTTTAGAATTGGGTGGAAATATACCTAGACAATCTTTGATAACCACCCCCTTAGTAAAACTATGTCCATTCCCCCAACCATTTTGAAGTATGTAGTCCACCCCTATCCTGTCCACCCCCCTAACATTTTTGAGTACCCCTTTAACAGCACCCTTTTTTAATAGATTCTAATTCTCCACCATAAAACAAAAAATGTAGAACTTTGGTTTATATCCAATGTAGCAGGTGCAATTTAAGTAAAGTACAACATTTCTTTCATTGGTTAAAACATGGGTACTTTATGTTGGGCCTTCGTTAAATGGGTTGGACATTAATTCTTCTAGGGGCCTTCGTTAAATGGGCTGGACGTTAATTCTTCTAGGGGCCTTTTGCGATATTTGTGACTAAGAGAGACCAAAACAATGTATTTTTATGCTCTCCAAATAAAACAGGTACACACACATAATTACACTAACTAACTTAATTTAGACAAAATAAATGACTAGCTAATATAAATATAGGGGTACTACATGTAATATTATCATGCTTATCATAACACTGAGGAGCATGAATAAAGATATGCTTCTACCCATTCCTAGGATGACATAGTGCTGTCTGCAGCGTGGAAAATGATAAGCTATTTACTTTTAATGATTCTTAGATCTTAGAAAGTAGAGTATTGCAGGATACTCTTAAAATAGGCAATCACCTATATGGAGTATGAAGTGGGCTGCTTCGTTGAGAACTTTAAAAATGCTGAGTTCTCTAAAGCGCTTCATGAATACCGAGAATTTTTCAGGGCCAATAAAATGAACACAACCGTGGAACTTCGACGATTATAAGAAGATGTTGTGTGTGTAATCTATTGTCTTGGTTTACATCAACGACTGATAGTTCAAGACGATACGTTCACTGATTAGTCAAGTAAATCCGATAGGTTATCACTAGGAGAGGTTCAAAGCCAAAAACTACCTTTATCTGATGCATGACATTTTCTATTGTGCTCTCATATGTCAGTCTATTTTAGTCTGCCTTTTTCACTCATGTGGGGCATTGTTAGAATTATTTAATAATTTAATTAATTTAATAATTCTTTTTTGAGTGAAAAATTATTTTAATTTATTTCTTGAGCTGTGTCTCTTGGGGTTACATTTTAAGGGCCATGAGACATGTGTCTCTTTAGAGGGACACTTTATGGATTATGGAGAGTCACCTTAGACTCTATATAAACCCTCTCCACTTGTAGTTTAGAATCAAGTTTTCAATCGAGTTTTTCAACAAGTATTTTGTGAGTCATGGTTTTGAGTTGTGTGTGAGTGCACAGTAATTGTCAATTCACTATGGTGTACAGATTGGAGTGCTACATCCGTACGACGCGATCATTGTATCCTGGGAGACAGGCGTCCACAGAACCGTCGGTACTGTTGCAGGGACGAATTTGTCTTAAGGAAATTGTGTCTAACACAAGCCTCGATCACTTTCAGATAAATTATTTTATTTTATTTATTTTAATTTTGTGGTTATCCGATTTTTCAAGAAACCGAACCCATATTTTTCCAACAAAATGAATAGCACAGATTTTTAAAGAGTCCTTATAAATCATGTTTGAATATCACAGAGTTTACAGACTTTAAAACCCATGCAATTGAATGCCTTGGATTTTTTAAAGAGTCTTTACAAATCTTATTTGAATATCACAGACTTTGGTGGATTTTTAAATATCCAGTAATATCCAGGTTCAATACAACATCCTAAAAGGGCAAAGTGAATGATCTGAAGATTTGAGGAATGCACTAGACCCCCCTTAATTCTCAGTTCAGTGGATCTGAGGATCCCACTGAACTTAGTCTTACAAATATTTACACAAACTAGCCAAAACCCCTGTAAAGTGGTGACACTCCTGCTTTGGAACCAAACACTCTTGCTCTAAAAGCATTTAGGAACTTCGAACATTTTTTAATTGGTTGTTCCTGTGCTCCCACGATCATCTCCTACTTCGTGCTTTGGTTACTTAGTGTTTACACTTACCTCTACGGGATCACTTGGAGAGATCGAAGTGTTGGATTTTTAGAGTAGATCCTATGTCCCTATTTTGCATATCCCGTCCTTATCCTTATGCTAATTTTGGCTTATGCGACTGACATGGAGACGAACCAATGCTTTATGTTTGGGAGAATGTACTTGTCGCTATATAGATCGTTCTCACAAAAAATCAGGTAAATTCTATAACTTTAACCCCATCAAAAGTTGATTAGAAACAACGGATCCGAGGATCCCATTGAACTTAGTCTTACATATATATACCCTTACAAACCAAAACCCTGTAAAGTGGTGACGCTCCCACTCTAGAACCAGACACTCTTGCTCTAGAGGCATTTAGGAACTTTTGGATAATTTTAATTGGTTACTTCGATGCTCCCATTATTATCTCCTGCTTTGCGCTTTGGTTAATTAGTGTTTACACTTACCTCTAGGGGCTCACATGGAGAGATCGAATTGTTGAATTTTTTATAGAGTAGATCCTCTGTCTCAATTTTGCATGTCCCCTCCATGTCCCTATGCTGATTTTGGCTTGTGGGACTAACATGTAGACGAACCAATGGCTGATTTTATGTGAGAATGTGCTTATCACTATATAAATCATTATCACAGAAAATCAGCCAATTTTATAACTTATAATCCCATCAAAAGTTGATTAAAAATAAAAGGTGATAAAATCATATCTATATTGAATATTGAATGGTTGATTTTTCGATCAACCTTTGATGGCATTAGATGTATTAGAATAAACTAGTTTTCGGTGAGAATGATCTATATGGTGAGGAGAAAATTGTCACAAAAAATTGATCGTCGGTTCGACTCCATGTGGGCTTTACAAGCCAAAATCAACATAGTGACATGGATGAGACAAGCAAAATCGGGACAAAGTGTAAGCAGAGAGTAAGAATAAAGTGGCGTAGCATTAAGTAATATCCGCGCCCCCAAAACATTTTGGTTTGTGTTGCTACTTCTACTAGCGGTACTAGGTCTATTAAATTGTTCTCTGTAAACTCTTTTCAGTTGAGCAACAGTAGAAGGAGACGCACCAGAAGCTCCGAAGTTTGTCATTTCAAGGAAGAAATGGCAGGTCCATTACTTCGTGCTCTCTGTTCTACAACTCGAAAATCTCTCTCTACCTCTAAATCCTCTTATTCTCGGTCATCTCATTCTCTCTCTCTACTTCAACGCATCCCAAACCTCAGTCGTCACTTCTCAGCAGCCCCAGCCGCAGCCTCTGTCGCTTCACCTGGTAATTCCTTGGACCCAAACAAGCTTCGTAACGTAGCAGTGATAGCCCATGTCGATCACGGAAAGACAACTCTCATGGACAGACTTCTCCGACAGTGCGGTGCTGATATTCCTCATGAGCGTGCCCTTGATTCAATCAGTCTTGAACGTGAACGCGGTATCACAATCTCTTCAAAGGTTATTGAACTTTTCAAAAACCTAATTAAACTTCTAACTTTTCTTTGCCAATTGATTTTCATTTGGTTTGTTCATTTTTAGAAAAGTTGGTGTTTTATAAGATTATAATGGTTTGTCGATCAAGAAAAAAGAAGGAATGGTTTGTTGTGTTCAATATTGATACAGTACAGACGTAGTTACTTGGTGATTTCTCTATGTTTCTTAGGAAAGCTTAAAAGTTTGGGAATTGGATGGAGCTTGATTCTGGAATTGTGTACACTACATGTTTGTGGAAATTCTTCTAAGAGTTTAATTCTGTTAGATTAGATTAGAGACTAACCTATGAAATAACTTTGGATTCAAAGATGTCTTTACTCTCTCTCTCTCTCTCTCTCTCTCTCTCTCTCTAGTAAAATCTTCTAGTTTTACTAACTTTAAACCCGCATTGGTGCATAGTTTCAAATTTTTGTAGAGATTCGGCTCACATGGTTTAGGCTGTTTAGCTAGCTTGAAGTCGCTTGGTTCAACCATATCTTTTGTTCTGGGTTCAGTGTAACTTGACTTCTAGTTTATCATGTTTTTTATTATCGGGTTAATGTGACAGTGGAATGGTTTAGAAATATTGAAAATCTTCAAAGTGGAAAAAATTCAATACTGTTGGTAATAGAAAAATTTAAGGCAAGGCAGTGGATTTGAGAACTTTTTCTTCATTGCTTTTTACTTGATCAATTTATTAATTCCTTCTAATGCTTTATGGGCTTAGGTCTTGGATCAGCCAGATAAGTTATCTGTTGTTTTGGGTTTGAGGGTTTAGGGCTTGCATAAGTGACTCTTATCTATTTATCTGACCATTAATTCTTTGTGTGTTCTTCAAATCAAACGATCAAGAACAATCTGGACTTATCCATACCAAATTGGACAATCTTTTCGTATAACTACCAAATGTGAATTGAAGTATTTAAAAAAAAACTCAACTCATGGAATAAAAGTGTACGAGCATGTCAAATGTATTGGTTCTTTGGGGGATAAACGTGTCTGACACTTAATATCCGTGTCCGACATGCATTGTTACATAGGCTAATATGCAAAACATGTGCTTCAAAGACCTGAAATTTGAAGATCTGATATGTAGATGGGGAAAATAAGATTCATGTAATTTTTCTCTTCCTTACTTCTGTTATTGTTTCTTGTTTGTTCTCGTTTCTGGGTATTGCTTGGAACTTTTTTCTAAATGATATCAATCCTTTTCAAAATAAATTAAAATGCAAAACATATGCATATCACACATCATGCTGTTTGTCATTTATTGACACATAGACAAATGTCTGACAATTTTCGTTAGTTAGATAACTTCTGAATAATTAGAACCAATTTCAGTATTTTTGGTTTGAATTGTTTTTTCTACTATAGATTTTTATGTTTCCCATTTTATTTTCAGGTGACTTCCATTCCGTGGAAGGGACATGAGCTAAACATGGTTGATACTCCTGGACATGCAGATTTTGGTGGTGAAGTATGTGTTCATCTTGCATTTCTTACTTTGGACATTCTCTGCTATTAGATCAAAATGTATTATTTTAAATATATACGATTGAATAAATCGTCTCATTATCTTGGTACGTCATTTTGAATGGGCTGACAGGTTGAACGGGTTGTTGGTATGGTTGAGGGAGCAATTTTAGTTGTAGATGCTGGTGAAGGTCCCCTTGCACAGACAAAGTTTGTTCTTGCAAAAGCTCTAAAATATGGACTTCGCCCACTTCTCCTCCTGAACAAAGTAGACAGACCTTCAGGTACTACTTCCTTTTGATCGATTTATGGTCTTCATGTTAACATTATGGATAGTTATACTTCTGTTGACACATAAAATATGATGGCATGGATGTGGTGTTGGGTTTTTTCGATTAAGTTCTTAGCGAAACAAAACAAATTCACTGTACACCATGCCGTCATACTTGTTAAGCAAGCTGTTACCTTATCCTTTTCCTTTTTTAATCATTTCTATAACATAACTATTTCTTCTTTTAACTTCAATTTATTGGTTTTGTACTTTTCTTGTCATTACTCTTTTTCTCTTCTTTAAATATATAATCTCATACTTTTATCTGCTGCTGTTCTTGATGATAACCTTCCACCTTTGCATCTTGCTATCATTCTACCAATCAGGAAAAAAAATATTGCTATCATTCTCCCCAGTAGCCACAGGTTGTAAAATTAGCAGGTATGACTGGAAAAAGGTCTCTCATTCTTGCAATGGGGATTTATAAGATAGAAAGGGAAACTGTTGATGCATCGTCCAAAAGTTACATTTTGGAAGTCCATTACCCATTTGAATTGTATAATGTTACCATCAACAACCGTGTAGTTAATGCAGGGAATATTGCTTGCCTAACTTTCTCTTTGCGAATATCCTGTACACTCAAACTTCCTTTGTTGCTCATGGTGTTGGTATATGCAGTTTCTGAAGAGAGATGCGATGAAGTGGAAAGTCTGGTGTTCGATCTTTTTGCAAATCTTGGTGCTACAGGTATTGCAAACATTGGAACTTAAAAGTTATGCCTCTATTTGAGTTTTTGAGTAACTTTATTTGCTTAACTTATTCTGTACAGTTCAGTTTAGTTTTAATTGGTCTTTTCATATTCCCAATCTACAGAGGAACAACTGGATTTCCCTGTTCTTTATGCTTCTGCTAAAGAAGGATGGGCTTCTTCCACATTCACCAAAGATCCTCCTGAAGATTCAAAAAATATGTCAGAATTGCTTGATGCCATTATAAAACATGTTCATGCACCAAGAGCAAACCTTGACGGTCCTTTCCAGATGCTGGTTGGTATTGAAATGTTGCTGGAATATGTTGAACCATTATTTCCTACTGAACATTTAATATTTCTGGGACATGCTATGTTGTTTTTTTACAATGCTTTTTGACATTTTAAGTATTTCATGACTATTTAACTTCATCTACTGCTTTCTCTATGGCCTAATCGGCTAATCATAAGTTGCCTGGTCGCTATTTACTTGAACCACTTTACCACCCTCAGGAAAAAAAAAAGAATAAGCAAAAAAGCAAGAAAAAAAACTTTGTAGAAGAAATTAAAATAGTACCGAACTGCTGATCAAACAATCAAGAATGTGTAAGTATAGAGATGAAGCCATCTGCAAATTGGTGGTGGGCTGACGGCACTAGGGTCTGTTTCTATTGAACATTATTAACAAACTGGGGATTAGAAACTTGAATTAGCCATTAACATAGATCTGATTTAAATAAACCTCAAGGACTCCTACGAAGTAAATGATCTAGTAAAGAAATGAACAGAAATACTAACAGATCTGGTGAAGTTGAGGTTGTGGCAATGAGTACTTGTCTGTGAATCTGGGGCAAATATCAGCTGAGTTAATCATCGCAATAGGTTCGCAGAGGTGGCAGAGTTCCTATTGAAAATGGTATAGGCAAATGATAGCAGATGGGCTTCTTCAATCTGTACCAGTGTTTTGCAAGTTAGTATTTGTCTGCGACTAGCCACATAGCTTAGAATTAAGTCTGGATGGAGTGGCCTCAGAAAGCTCCATTTATCCCAAATTTCAGTTGGTGATTCCTATGGCTAAGAGTATGCTCTCTGTATTGTTGAGGGCCGTAGTGAAAGCTGGAATTGGTTTCTGCAGCTAACTAGGCCCGAGTACAGTTGAATATCTAGACCTAAATCAACTTTGGGTTGAAGGTGGTTTTGTAGGGGAAAGATCCCGAGTACTCATAAAATAAGTTCTAAGGTTTTGCAGATTGTAGTTCTGTTTCTAACTTGAACTGAGTCTGCAAATTGCAGATGCTTTTGCAGTGCTGATACGATGTCGTAGAAAAACCTGGGGATGGGAATTGGCTGCGTCAACTATGCTTTTTCTAGTGCTCCAAAACTTTCTTCCTACTTCTCTACTCTTTCCTTTGTAGTAGCAATACTTTGAATCTTGAAACATGAGCATGTTAGGAAGGATATTTAGATGGTTTCAATTCTTGTATATTTATCCAAATTCTGTCAGTTTATAACCAAAAAACTTGAAACAGCTTATTGACATTTTATTTTCTTCTCTACTTATCTTCTGAAATAAATGACTGGATTTCCTTGTTAGCTATCAGGGTGTTTTAAATTGTTTTATTCTAAATTTTCCTAAAGACTGATAGCAATAAAGATCCAATAAACAAGACTGCAGTCCTTTTCTATTTGTTTCTTGTCTCTTTCATTTGCAATGTTTCCACCATTTGTTTGTTCTTACCATGAATCTATGATAGCTCCAAAAGACGAAAAACCCACCTAGAAGGAATTGCTTGTTAATAAACTATATTGGGTGAGATGCTTGACAGTCCCTTGCAGGTGTCCATGATGGAGAAAGACTTTTATCTTGGGCGAATATTGACTGGGCGCATCACTTCAGGAGTTATTCGTGTTGGCGATAGAGTACATGGTCTTCGTATTACAGACTCTGGGGTTGAGAAATTTGAGGAAGGAAAGGTTTGTCATTGACTCACATTTCTAGTTTGCCGCAGTCTTGAATACCACTTTTCATCTTTTTCTCAATCATTAAGTATCAATATTACTGAGTTACCACTATTTATATATTTATATTTTATCTCTTATTTGAATTTAGAAAAACTACTTTTGTAGGTTACTAAACTTATGAAAAAGAAGGGAACAAGCATGGCTTTAGTTGATGGTGCAGGGGCTGGTGATATAGTATCTATGACTGGGTTGGCAAATCCATCAATTGGTCACACAGTGACGAGTGTGGAGGTTTGTCTATGCATGTTATTTTTCACTACCTTTTGCTAGTGCACTTTATTTATGCTGTCTTCATGTTTCAGGATCTAAAGCTGGTTCTACCGTGCCAGTTTAATTTGATTTTGCGGAGGTTGCTAGATCACCAGCACCATACAAAATACTGTCTCTTGCATTCTATTTTTAATTTACTTCACCAAAGTGCCCCTAAATTTTTTTACAATGTCAGACCAATATTATCTCTCATATTGGATATACAAGTCTTCAACCATTACAAGCAAGCGAATGAGCTTGATTCCTCTCTCGGAGTGGTTCTGTTGTTTATCTTGTTGTGATTACATGATACTTTATGGATATGCATATGTTCACTCATATATGCCTCATTTCTAGTTCTCTTCATCTCATTAAATACCCTTTCCTCTGTCCTTTCCGATTCTCAATATGATATCTGGGAATTCATGCTTTGACTCATGAAAATCGACATCTTCATTTTAGTAGTTTTTGCATCTTCGTTTTGGTGTCTCTATTTCATATCATAGGGGTCTTCTTGATTTACTTCCACTTATCCGTTAGAAGAAGACCTAGCTAAACCCAACCCCGCTCGCCGGTTAAGTAGGGCTAGGGTATGAGGTTTTCCTAACCTGTCATCCATTTGTAATGGAGTACTTTCCTTTTTGGCGAGTGAGTTATGGGTTTATACCACACTTTTGCTATTTTGCATATTGATATGATGCTTCCTTTATTTTTGAGAATGGGTAAAATTTTATTAATAAAGTCCCTAAGGCAAAGAATACAAATGGGGTGTGACTAGCATAGCTACAAATTTTCACAATAGGCGATGACAAGATAATTCGCCACCCTCTGTATTTAGATATTGACATTAGAGGAATCCAAAAAAAACCTAAATTCCTGAAACTTCACATTCCAAAAATGTTTGTTCCATGATTCCCAATGGAAGACAGAAGTTTTGATCTCCAAGATAACCCTTTCTACCTTGCTCTCTTTCCCTTACAAAATTGTTTGGTTACACTCCTTCCAAATGACCCACCCGACCGCATAGAACAAGATTTTCCACAGCAACTTATCCTTGGACAACTTGTAGGACACACCCGCGATTCAAAGCAGTCCTGGATGGATCAGTCCGTATTGAATGTCTGAAGTAAATGTGACCATACTTAAACACTGTTTTGCATTGGAACAGTAGGTGATAAGCTGATTCTAAATCTGCCTTGCACATGGGGCACCGATTTACAGAGATGATACCACTTTTTTGTAGGTGGTCCTGCTTATGAATTTTCTGAAGGCATGCTTCCCATATGAAGAAAATCACCTGTTGAGGGACCGATGCCTCCCATATCCTCTTAAAAGGGAAAAGAGGTCTTTGTATCCCCGTCAAGGACCGGTAGAATGATCTCACAGTGAAAAGCCCTTCCTGCTCCGGTATCCTAACCCTCGTCCTGATCCCCATCGCCCCTTCTTACTGTACTCAGTAGATGGTGCTTCCCTAATGCCGAAGTTGTTTTCTTAGTATGGCTGTTTATTGATGGATGTGCACATGCATGTACGAATTTGTGCAAATTTCATTCTAAAGTAGAGGTGATTGGTGCGCAATATAGAATTTTTCATGCTTTTGACTTCTGATCTATCACATGATTTTGTGATCTACAATGATCACTTAACTGAATGCTATGACAACCTCTTTGTTAAGTTTCCAGAGGTTGCTTTATCTGTGAATATCCAGATTTATCTTTTCTCCGAAGAAGATCTAATACCTTCTTTTTGATTTGGGATTTGTTTTTCCCTTCTTGCCTTCATCATTTTCTCAGCATTCACAATATCTTATGCTACAAGTATTGTTGCCAATATGGTTATATTTCTGAAATGGCTCATGATCACATTTGTCAGGTTATGACTGCACTTCCTACCGTGGAGTTAGATCCTCCAACCATTTCCATGACTTTTGGTGTCAATGACTCACCTTTGGCAGGTCGTGATGGGACCCATGTAAGAAGAACACTTAGACTTTTCTTAATTGTAATAAAAAAAATTACTTGATTGATAAATGCTCATTGATTCTTTAATCGCGCAATCTATTCTTACATTTTGGGGTAATGTCCAGTGTATTGCAATTTGCAAACCTTCACATCTTAAGCTCTCGTATCATTAAACATGATGCGAGCTATAGTCCAATGTTTGTTAACATTCTCAGCATGAGTTGGTTGGATTCTCTGTAAATATTAAGGTAAAAACTGTTTATCAGGCATGTATGTATGTAGTTCTGAATTCATTTTTATAGCGAGGCGATATAGTGAATCTCTCTCTCTCTCTCTCTCTCTCTCTCTCTCCCAAAAACTATTAATTTTGGGAAGCAAGATGGCAAAACAGGATCCACTTTGGACCCTGATGTTGGATGAGGCATAGATGATGTTGGGAACCTATAAATATCGATAAAAGAAAATGATATCAACCTATAAATCATAAGATTAAGATTGTAATAGGTGTATAAATATTTTTAATTGAGTCATGGATCATAACTAGATAGAACAGTTTGAAGATTTCTTTGCATTGAAGTTACCTTTGACGTGATATTGATGAGAGTATGAGACGATATTTGGGGTTGAAGTTTGAACTGTGACATATTACTTCATGTTGGAAACTTAAAGCTGAAGAGAGCATTTGATAAGTTGTTTTGTTTCTCTATCTCTCCTACATGTTTATGATAAATTGCCTTAGGCTTACTACATGGAATGACGTTTCTGCCCTTACTATACGGAGGACTTCAAACTCCTGAACGAACTATAACACTACTCTTCTGTACATTTTAGTGACACCTTACTGTATAATGCCGTTAATGCCTGAATTCAGTGGGGTTTGCAATATCCAGAGTTTTTAGATTCATCTAAAGAGAGGAAATATCACAAACAAAAAAAATGAAAATACATAAAAATGAGAAAGTAAAACAAAGAGTAATAAATTATATTGTTTCCACTAGGTAGATACCCACCATATGTTAACGAAACTCGACTCATAACAAGAACTTATTGGGGTAAAACTCCAGAAATTAGAAATGTTGAAATACCAATAATGTTTTTTAATTATTGGAAGTGCCCTAGAAATGTCATTGATTAAGTAGAAATATTATATGAATTGCTGTGAATGTGGAAAGTGACAACGAAAAACAAAGAAATGAGTGGAGTGTTTTCTGTACTTATGCAATTATTCATTATTATGTTACCTTATTAGCATTTCATCCATCATTCATCAATTTCAATAAATTTACAGTTGACTGGAGGAAGAATTGGTGACCGTCTTATGGCAGAAGCAGAGACGAATCTTGCCATAAATGTGCTTCCAGGATTGTCGGAGTCATATGAAGTGCAAGGAAGGGGTGAACTTCAACTGGGTCTGTTGTTTCTCATTCCTTTAATCTTCTTTGTAGTGCTAGCATTTTTATTTTTGCTGATGCTGTTCAGTTTCTTGCATCTCAAATAATGAATTACCTCATTTTGTTTTTAAGTTAAGATTCTTTTCTGACTAAACTAGTCAAATGCCTTCTGAAACATAGGTATCTTAATTGAGAACATGAGGCGTGAAGGTTTTGAGCTTTCTGTTTCACCACCTAAAGTTATGTGAGTTCTCTAACGCGGTGTGGATCATTGTTTTTCTTTCTCTCCAGTAATTGTAGTTTTCTTCTGTCACAGATGTAAATGTTCTCTACACCTTGATGTTTTCTTTTTTGTCTAGTTCTTCTTGCATGGGTTGTTTAATTTTAATTACATTGGATTAGTCCAACTTCTCAGAATGAATATTTTTCATAGCTTGTGGATTGATGCTCTTGTGACACAAGTTATTTCACTAGATGAAATTCCATTACTTGTTGAAAAGGGATAACTATGTAATTTACAAATTTTCCATGACCAAATGAGTGCTTCTTACTGAGCATCAATGATTGATTTTTGTGTAAAAATTTCTGGTGTGTACATTTTGACGATGACAGGATGTTTACCATAAAATGTCTGTGGTCTTGTCCCAAGATCTTCAATTGAATATATTCTTTGAAATATACTCTCTGCGCGAAATGAGGTCCTTCAAGTGAAGTTTCCAGTTTCCACATGATAAGTAGATAATCTCATGGTCATGGACCTCCCAAGTGCAGGTCTTCCAATTTCATACGCTCACTAACTAGGTTTAGCAGCAGATACAAGCAAGACTACATGTAGATATATTATCGTACTCACTATTTACTTGACAATCTTTTTTAATCTGCTATGTTAACAGCCTCTTACTCTAAAAGCTCAACTGTTAGAAGATGGCGTAACTATACATACAACGAGGGTCTATGGGTCAAACAGGGAATAGACACACACACAATAACACTTCCCTCAGCCCTATGCGGGATACTCGAACCCACAACCTCCAGAGACTTTTAACTTCGATACCATGTTAGCAAGTAACAAGCACTTACTCAAAAAGCTCGAACTGTTAGAGGAAGGCGTAACAACACACACAGCAGGGGGTCTATTGGTCAATCAGGGAATAGACATAAACACAACACTCCCACTCAGTGCTACACTGGGTACTTGAACCCACAACATATTTACTTGACTACATTTTCTTGAATGAACTTCAGTTTGCATGTCTAAATTATTGTCATAGTTGTAGATTTGGATTTACAACTGGAAAGAATAAATGAAGCTTTCGGTCATTGAATCAGGTATAAAACTGAGAAAGGTCAGAAGCTTGAGCCCGTGGAAGAGGTGACAATTGAGGTATGCAACTGTACGAGTACCATTGGACTAATCTTTTCTTTCCCTCAAACGAGCATTCAGATTTCTGAACCACTAACATTAATATTCAGGTAAATGAAGAGCACGTTGGGCTTGTAATGGAAGCCTTATCACATAGACGAGCTGAGGTTATTGACATGGGTCCAGTCCCAGGACACGTTGGCAGGACTAGAATGTCGTTGACTTGTCCATCAAGGTTCGTAACTTGCTTTATATTTGTTCCCTCATCTTCTTCATTATTGATTGGTCTCAATTCTTTTAGATCCTTATTTGCAGGAGTTTGGTTACATTTTCATAATAGGACAACCTTTATATAATATGAATTTCATGTTCTTTTGTTCTAATTATATGTGGACATTTTCAAATTTTATTCCGATATTTTTTATATTGTATTTATTCGTAATCTTTATTTAGTAGACTTAATCTTGCATTTCCCAATCTTCTTAGCTATAGTTGTTGATTAACTGGCCATATGGTCAAGCAATAGGGAGATTCAATGGAGTCCTTAGAAGATATAATTATAGAGATTCGAGAGACCATATGTTCATTGTAGACAAGGTGATCTATATTGGTTCGAAACCAAGAGCCAGTTAATCAACTTTTTCATCTCCAGTCCATTTATCAAACAATAAAGCTTTTTGGACCGATGCTTTTACAAAACCCATGCCATACACTTATGTGACATGGTGGGACCCACCACTTTCCCCTCCCAAAAGTGTTTTGAGGGGGTTTCCAACTTATGTGGCAGTGGGATCCACCATGCCACAAGTGTTGGGAATCCATTTTGTAAAACGGTCGGTCCAAATAGCAGCACTGTTTATCAAAGGTTCTTCTCCTTATTGCTAACCTGTTCCACTCAAAAAGAAAATTTATAGTTTGTGAACTAATCAACGAAAGCAACTTCTGTGGAGTTGGTTGTTATTCTGTAATAGAACTAATATTGTATTAAGCCTGTCCACATTAGGCTTATATCATGAAGAAAATACATTCATATGGTACAGTAAATGTTTTACATGTAGTTTACAAGTTAGAGAACAGAAGTATTTGCATTAATTATGTTTCTTTTGGAAATTTATGGCCTTCACTTGTAAAAGAAGTTGACTATTATCCTGTATATTTGCAGGGGCCTGGTTGGCTATAGGAGTGTATTTAGCAGTGATACACGAGGCACTGGATTTATGCACCGAGCTTTTATGGGTATGCTTGTTTTGTTAAATAATTCTGCGAATCCTATATTTCTATTTGAAAGTATGAGAATCTAGTTATGAGATACTTAAAATTAAATTTTGATGAATCTCTGGATGCTTTCGGTTGTGACTGTAAGAAGTAGATTAGCAGTTGTATTGGAGTCTGGAAACTACTGATTATTATGAATACTTGATCTCTATTGCACGATTTAGCTTGTGTTCCTTCATGTAAAGGTTCGTCATTCTCATCGAGATCAGATGTTTGAGATCTAGAAATATGCATTTGGCATCTCTTCCAATAATAGTTTGACCTTTTCTAAATTTGTCTTTAAGTCACATTTTAGTTAGGCTTCTCAGCAAATTGACTAGGAGTATTCAGTTCAATGAGAATTCTACTTGACTTATGGTGGAAATGGATCTGCATCCTGCCATTTTCTTAATTTTCTCTAGTGAAAAGCTCCCAACCTGGTATAGAATCTTCATGTACCTTTATTTTGTTGGCCCTGTTTTATTTTGGGGATGCACAACTCTTCAGAGCATGGTGAATTCATCCTGCATAAGATTTTAAACCTCCTTGAAAGATTACTTTGTTGAGGAAGTTGACTAAAGATAACCATTTTAATGCATTTGAGGAGATCGATTAAGAACCATCTGATGATGCTATGATACTGGGGATAGTTGCAATAGCGAAAAGAGACAGAAGGTACTATAAGCTTCATTAGTTAAGTGTTGGAAAGGATTTTCAACTCAGAAGACTGGAGATAGTCAGTAAGACAGTAATCTAAATAAATTAATATGTGCTATAAATGTTAGTATTCTCACAAATTTTGTTAAACCATAGTTCAGTGTAATGTTTAGAAAGTATGTAATGTTGAATTTTATTGTTTGTTGAGACTATTCCATCACCTTACTGATGTTGTTGAACAATATCAAATTTTTAAGTGTGACTGCTTATTAATCAGGACTGCGCTATAACTAGATCTGGCCAATAACGTTTTGGTAAATTTATCACATTTTAAAAAGAAAAACCTAGATAACTTAATCTGAAAACCATGGCCAATGTGACCTCAAACAAGATAGTTTCTGCCTCTCTACTTTGTGGAATTCGAAAGACAAACAGCAATTTCAACCCATTTTAACTCTTTAAAACATGAAATAACTAATATCATATCTCAGACTTGCAGTTTTGCATGAGGTGAGACATGATCATCTCATCCAAAAACTTGAGGATTTGTAGCTTCATCCTTAAACTTCCCAAGATATCCTTCACTATTATCAGATTGAGACTTCTACTCAAATGATTTATCCTGAATGTTTAACATATACCTGATCCTGTTTTTACAAGATGCATTTCTTTCTTCTTGTAGCATGCTAGTTTATGCTTTTATAGTAGTTCTTGTATGATTTGCCAATTGCTATTATTTGATTTTTCAGCATATGAAAAATATCGCGGCGCTTTGGGAAACGTCAGGAAAGGAGTATTGGTATGTTGCACTTTTTGTCTTCTACACTTTCTAATCCCCCAGGTTGAATTATATTTTCAATAAATAGCTGAATACGAAAAAGTCAAATGTTCACGATTGAGCAGAAGGGTTCAAATTGATTGATCATTTATTACTTTATGCATGTTACTTGTTAGACATATCTGAACTCACGTTTAAGATTTTTTACTCTTTGCAAGGCCTTCTCATTGAGCAATTATCATCATTTGTCATTGATCAATTTATAATTGGTAGCAGATTGATTATTTACTGACTTGCTAGTTGCTACTTCTGATTATTCCTGAATGTTTGATTGGATGAATTGATGCGTCATTGCAAAAGCAAGCAACTCAGATATATGTATTTTAGCCGCCACACATGACACACCACCCCCTGCTATGACTTCTGAGTCATGTGAACTCCATTTCAAGTTCAAGTTGAGACCTGAGTTGGTGTGGTGACATCTCTATGTAAGAGCAAGATCATGAAGCACGAAAAAACCTTCAGTAGAGTTTCTTGCAACAAAGTGAGGCAAAGTACCTTGCTTTGTTTGGTTATCGTTGGAATGCAATTGCACCAAGTCACTAACTAGTAACTCTCTGGTCCATTTTTTATTTTTTGGCCATCATACCTGACTCTGCTTAATATGCTTGCTTGTACAGGTATCAATGGGATATGGAAGCATCACAGCCCATGCACTTATGAGTTTAGAACCTCGTGGAATTCTCTTTGTATCCCCTGGCATGGAGGTTCTTTTCTTCATTTGACCATTGATGTTTTATTATCTAAGAGGTGGTATTAATTAAAAAGACCAAAAAACATCTAAGACGTGGTATCTCAAGAGGCACCTCATGATAGAAAATCCCAAATTTCTACCATTGACCAGTCAGTGGGCCTTTGTATCAAATATCGACTAATTGATAAGTGACATATGGGACAAGGCTTACCTTAACAGGCTTTCATGTGTTATTTATTGCAATTATGAAATAAATTTCTTGAATTTTAATACCACCATAATCTTCTCCTACCACTTAAATGATACCATTATGATGGTTATCAAAATTTCTTGCATGCAGTAACTGCAGTTTGCATTATAGCAAATCCAATAGGCACTTAATTTTCAATTAGATGGTCTATAGATGGAATGGAGGATGCGACATTCCTAGATGCGGATTATTATCGAATTCCACCACCTTAAGCATGAATAAACTGGCTATAAGATGAACATTCCCCACGATTTACTGCTGATAGTTTATTTATTTTTATTTGTGTGCAGGCATATGATGGCATGATTGTTGGAGAACACTCGCGGGACACCGATCTTGATGTAAGTAACTCTATTTTCCCCTATGGTATGTGTTTATGTATGACAAAAGCAATTTGACTGACCATGGAAATGATCATTGTGTAAAGGTTAACCCTGTACGAGCGAAGGAACTAACTAATATCCGTTCTGCTGGGAAGGATGAGAATGTGAAGTTGTCCCCACCTCGCCTTGTACGTTTTCTAACCATAAGATTTTCCCTTACAGATTTTTTTTGTCTCTAGATAGTACTAGCTATTACATTTTTCTATTTCCGATATATCATTCCCAAACCCAGATGAGGTGGGTTGCTTCAATTTGGCTGTTAGCATAAAATTTGAGCTGAATCACTTTAACTGAACTGGAAGTCTTTGCTGTAATTTCATCGTGCTTGACTTCTGATAATATCATCAATACATTTACTAGACTGCCATGCCTTTTCAAAATTGTTTAAGCAGTTTAGTAGCTTCAGCTATATAATTTTCTCCTTCTAAAATATATATGGAAGAAACGGGAAAAAGAGATACTGTAAGAAGCAATATCAGGTCCTCAGTTGGGAAAGGAAACACATCTAATAGTCTGTTTGGACAAGGGATTTGTAGGAACCATTTTTCCAACAAATCCCTGGTCCCCACAAAATCCCTTGTCCAAACAGACTACAAGTAAATTCAAATAACAAGGAAGATTTGTGTTAACAACTAGTTACCTTGAGTGCAGATGACCCTTGAAGAAGCGATTGGTTACGTTGCTTCCGATGAGCTCATTGAGGTTAGTTTATACTAGTCGTGAGCTTCTTGCTTGTTGATAACGAGGTTCTCACATATCTTAACGCATGCATTATCTTATTGTTGGTGATGCAGGTGACGCCTAAAGTAATTCGGTTGAGAAAGAGATACCTGGATGCTAACAAGCGAAAACAGATGAGGAATAGGACCAAAGATTGAGGAGGCTGCTGCTGCTGCTGCTGCCCTCAGAATTTTTTTGTAGCAATGTCATCTTCATACTTAGCCAAGTTTCACCTTGCGCGCATAGGTAACATAAATCTTCTTCTATTTATTATCTGTAACGTTGTATTTATTATTCATTACTATCAAAATTTTGAAGTACTTGATTCCTGTCAAACACATTAGAAAGGATCAAAATAGATGTTGTATTAGAGAAGAGTAACAACAATAATGACAGTTATGAGATTTATAGAAAAATGGGCAATAATATGAGAAATCACACTTGTTAGATTTATTTATATATATATGAACATCTCTTTCATGGAAGTAAACATGACATTTTTACTCTTTAATTCTTCGAATACTTGTTGAAATGACCAAAAAAAAAAAAAAAATCTGTATGAACTTGTATTGTATGGATTAATTATGAAAAAAATTCTTTAATGGTATGTTTGGGTGGGGATTTTGTGGGATCAAGGATTTGATAAAAAACTAGTTAGAAATCATATTATAAATCTAACTAGTTTTCCATCAAATCTCTGATTCTCACAAAATCCCTATTTAAAATCCCCTATCCAAACAAACCATAAGCCTTTATATAACTTTCCATGATTTGTGGTTTCTTCTTTCCATGATTTGTGGTTTCTTTAGTCTCATGGTCGTGGATGGACCTAAAGTGTATCCTATAGTAAATGTTCTCAATTGCATGCATACTCTTCTTTTTCTGTTTTTTTTTCTTTCTTGGAAGAAATTGTGGTCTAAAATTAAAGTCGTAGTAGTGTTGACTCGTGGGTTTGAAAGAGATGGATCGGTCTATTTACTTTGACAGAAGAGTCAAACTTGCGTCTTGGAATCGGTGCCCTACTCTTATCAAATCGTCAAAGGTGGAAGCAGTACCGAGTACCTCGTTGAGTCAACATTTTATCCCTAGAACCGATAGACTTGGACCTGTTTTTGAACATCCAATGTTCTTTAAAGTCTTCTGTTTTGGACTTTTAACCAATCAAGTTACTAAGGACCGAGCCAACTCGGAGTTCTCACAACTTGTGGACTCAGCACGAAAACGAGTCACCTAGATCCTTACATACATGTAATCGTATAAGCTGCTATTATGGTTGATCAGTGATGGACCATAAATATGTTTTCTTCACCATGTAGATTCATTCTAAACCCCAACTAAAGTTTTGGCCCCTAGCTGCTAAGTGGCTCTCAAAGCTGGTGATGGGGCAGGTGGATATGTCGCCGTTGATTGGTGGGGCCGATGTTAGCAAGTGTGTGATACACTTCACGCTCTTTTGTAAGCCGGTCAGCCTTGCAAATGATCAACTCTTGCAGATACCGTCGACTGTATTCTCCAGCTATTCTGTCTTGTCTTGTTCTTTCTTTGTCATCTCGGCTGATCCCACCTTTCTCAATGGGGTGATGAATATAACACCGATGACATTTTTGGCGTTGATGTTAGTTACCTTATGGCTGTACCTAAGTAACCAGAGCGCAGAGCGGGAGCGAGAGCGGGAGCGGGAGCGGGAGCGTCGGAGCGGGAGCGTCGGAGCGGGAGCGTCGGAGCGTCAAATTTAAAAATGCCTAAGCTCGGAGCGCCTAACTTACTCTCACGTAGTTGAAATTTTAATTGACTACCATTGACTAGATTATGATTAACTAGATTATTAAATAAATTTTTATTAACAAAATCATTGAATAGTTAGTAAAACAATTTTTAAATTTTATTAAGTATTTTTTGTAATAATATTCTATTTTTAAAAAATTATTATTTTCTATATTTCTTATTTGTTAACTATATTAATGCTATTTAAAGTATACTATATATATAATAACTAAAATTTATTGTTTCTCATATTAATTATATTTTATTATGAAATAAATTAATTTTTACTAACTAAAAAGTAAGTGAGAAACACAACCATATAACGTGTGTTTTAAGGGCACTTAATAAAGTTATTTTTGAACGAGTTTTTTTATAAGTTAGAGGTCTTCAAATCATCTGATTTTTTGTTAGATATAATATTATCATTATTTATAAGATGTCCACCAAAAATCAGCTCAATCTGAGATATCTAACCCTCCAAACAAATCACTTTAAATGTCAGCCGTTCATTCACACTATAAAGTCTAAATTAAGTGTTTGTAGTGATATAAGTGTCCGATTGAGCTGATTTTTTTGAAATATGATCCAAATAGTATAAATAACATACATGTAAAAAAATTAGTCCATTTGGACAAACTTAACAAAAAAATAATTAGACATTTGAAAGTATTTTGTTGATTAGGCGCTCCGAAAATATGGAACCGCGCTCCGAACATTCGCGAATCGCGCTCCGACAATTCTCGAACCGCGGATCGAAGGCGCTCCCGCTCCTAAAGCGTGAATACGCGGTTTGGGAGCGGGAGCGCCAGCATGTTTGGGCGTTTTTGGTTACTATGGGCTGTACTAATTTTCTAAGTACTGATTTGAGAGGGTTAAAAGTTTTAAAATGGGTTGATTTCGTTGGTGAATGAAAAATTTTTACTTAAAATTAACTTGGATAATCTCTATGTGAACCTACAAATAGTGAGGTTTCGGGTTCGAATAATCCCTCGCTATATTAAATCTTGTTTCATTAAAATTTGGTGAGTGATCTAAACCTAATTTCAATGGAAAGATTTTCTTATCTTATCCACAATTTCCAAAGAGGATGTATGGGAAATTTTGGGGAATTTTATTTAGATAGTACTTAGTAGTTTGTACTTAAGTACTCTATATAGACGCGGAAAAACATCTGCGAACATTGTGTTAAATTCCATAAAATACTATTATACTAAACTTCATAAGCATTTTCAATCCGCACAGTTTCCTATTAAAAAATAAAAATAAAAATTTTCAATCAGCATTTGGTGTCACGTGTGACACGTGATCAAAAAGATATATAGATTCCATTTGGAACCTAAAATAATCGAAAATGTTAAACTTACAGTAAACCGTAATGGACGATGGATGCTGGTCCTCGTAGATCACACCCCTTCAAAGTGTTAAAAATCTACCCATTTTGATTTTATGAAGTCCAAGCCTCAAGTTTTATTTACTACTATTAATGGACTCCTAAAAGATCGACCTTGATGGTAAAACACCCCATAGTTGGATGATGAATGTATTTAGCACGCACACATTTGTAAAATTGGTGTACAAAATAGCACTTTATTCAGATCGAGATGATCCTTAAATATTTAGCTTTTTATTTGATATGGTAATTGATGTCCACGTGTTGTGTCAGCTAAGGTCCATGTTAATATAGGAAGATAAAAAGGCAAAAGGAGGGCATCAAAAGTTTAAAACCTTAATTCAAAAGAATGCTAGCAATAATCATTAGCTTTACTCGCTAGCTTGCTATGGTGCCACGTACATCAAAAAAAGGACGATAAAAATTCAAAATCACCTCTTCTCTAGTATACGTGGCTCTACACTCGCCATTGTCGCTAGCATTTTTCAAATAAAAAATGTTAGACCACTATTGATTACTTATTTTACAAAGAATATTGTTCTTAAAAGAGATGGATAAGATTAGCAATGGGTCCTAAAAGTTTCAGCAAAAGACATTCGAATTAATCCAATCCCTCTTAATTAATTTTTCAAGATTTTTTGTGCCAAGAGAGTTTTTTTTTTAAATAATAATAATAAATAAGAAAAAATAAAATGTTTATATATAATATGGTCGTGAAATTTCAGTACAAATTAACAAAAAATAAAAGTAATTGGTTGCATGTGAAGCAAAACACATGTATTTAAGGAAGCATGTTGGTGTATTAAATACATGCACGTTTGCATTTACTGTTTACAAATGTTGTAAGCGTATTTCAAGATTGCAAGACACACATACCCACTTCCTTCATGTATATTATGCACAAAATGTGAAGTTATACATTTATTGTCATCCATGTGCATACTTCAATTTCTTTAACACTTTACCCGGCCTCATTTAGGGTTTAGGGTTTCTTTCTACTTCAATGTGGGTTTGCATATTTGTAGCCCTAGCTAATTTGTTTATTTGTTTATTCATGGAGTGTTGCAGTAGCTTTGAATTGAAGTTACATTATGTTACACCCTATTATAAGGACCCCTGTTAATTATGTTTTCAATAACAGTCCCATTAAAATTTTTCTTTTTACCAAAACTTCTTATAGGAAAATAAAAAACCAAGTCTTGTTGCACCTCTCTTTTTTAAAATGCCCCCTACTTAATAATACATTTTGTTCCCATTGGTCTAAAGTTACTCTAGATTTTTATCTAAATCATATAAAGAAAACTCAATTTTTAGCGGCGTTAAAATTTTTATATTGATGTGACTTGTTAAGATGATCGAAATTAAGAGGAAATCATTCTCACATAAAAAAAAGAATACAACACTATTATTTTTATGTGGACCCATCGACCAATGTAAACGAAACGTAATAATAAAGGAAAAATTAATAAAGAAAAAGTGAAGATATTCTGAAAAATAAGGGGTGCAAAAAAAAAAGGGGACCCCAATGATAGATGGGCCCAGAGCTTCTAGTGCTCCTGCTGGGTGCTGCCCTTGTCTCTCTCCAGTGATATATATGCACACAATTCCAACCATAAACCACTTATACCATCAAATATATGAGTGAAGTGACTCAAAAATTTTATATATCGAGTTGCAAGATCTTCATCTTCTCTTGGACTACATGTTATCAACATTTATAATAAACACTGGGCAGGCTTGCACACATTGTTTTGCAAGGAGAGGAAGAAAGTGAATTAAGATCAATTAACACAAGTTAGGGTCTACTTCAAGTTCTGGAGTTTTGATGGGATCGTATTCCCGCACTTTCTGCCTCTGTACGTCGCATCTGACCCCCTTCCCATCACTCATTTCTTTCTCTCTGTATTTCTAGAGAGAGAAAGATGATCAGAGAGAATATTTAAAAAAAAAATGAAGGGTCTTGTTAACGTGTGCCCTAAGGGCACACGATAAGAATGTTTTTGAAAGGATTTTTTTGCAAGTTAAAGGTCTTCAAATCAGCTGAATTTTTGTAAGCATAATATTATCATTATTTATAAGATGTCCACAGAAAATCAGCTCAATCAGAGACATCTAACCCTCTAAACAAATCACTTTAAATGTCAGCCGTTCATTCATACTATTAAAGTCTAAATTAAGTGTTCGTGGTGCTAGAGGGTGCTAGAAGACTCCGATTGAGCTAATTTTTTTAGATATGATCCAAATAGTATAAATAACATACATATCAAAAAATTAGCCTATTTGGACAACCTTAAGAAAGTAAACAAAACACAAAACTAAAAAGCTTAACATGTGCGGCACATGTTAACAAAATCCAAAAATGAAATCATAGAGGCCGGCCAACAGTACAATTAAATGGGAGATCGATCAGTGAAAATTAAGATGAGATATCATCATGAGAAGTCGTAATAATTAAAGGGTCCTGTTAACGTGTGCCCTTAGGGCACACGATAAGGTTGTTTTTCAAAGAATTTTTTTACAAGTTAGAGGTCTTCAAATCAGCTAAATTTTTGTAGACATAATATTATCATTATTTATAACATATCTACAAAAAATCAGCTTAATCAGAAATATCTAACCCTTCAAACAAATCACTTTAAATGTAAGCCGTTCATTCACACTATTAAAATCTAAAGTAAGTGTTCGTGGTGTTAGAGGGTGCTAGAGGTCTCGGATTGAGCTGATTTTTTTAGATATGATCCAAATAGTATAAATAACATACATATCCAAAAATAAGCCTATTTAGACAAGCTTAAGAAACTAAACAAAACACAAAACCTAAAAGCTTATCATGTGCCCTTAGGGCACATGTTAACAAAATCCATAATTAAAAGCTTCCAAGACTGAAAACTGTTTTTATTTTACTATAATTAATTTGTTCTGAGAGGGAGGCTTGGGGACTTCAAATGTTTCACTGTGTCAGGCTGGCATGCAATTAGTTTCAGAAGTGAGTTATGTTGCGAGAAAGATCGTAGAAGACATGAAGATACTTTTCAACTTTTAAATATTTGCGAGAAATTGTTTTTATTAATTCTAAGACTATCATCACCAATTAATTTCAAATTGTAGTACTAGTACACTTGAGTTTGTTATTGAATAATCTGCGGAAATTTGTCCCGTGCTCATACATGGCGCTCAATGAATCGCCTATCCACAATGTAGGGGGACCCATAAATTTATATTGGGTGGGGATAATATGAAGTCAAAATTTGGTATTGAATAATCTGCTTAAAATTTTTTTACTCAACCAAAACAATTATATGTCGGTTTCGTATAACATATAGTACAAATTTTATAAAATATTATGTTGGTTATATAAACTTGAAAAACTACTTTGTAATTGTGTCGTTGGCTCTACATATTCAATAAGTCAATTTTATGTTGTCAACTATGTGCAATCGAAAATTGTTGAGTTGATCCAGTAACAAGTTGTGCTAAATATCAAGCCCTAATAATTTAAGAAGGGATTTGGTCAAGAGGAATTTATATAAAATTTTATGTTTAACAAATTAACCCACATCTGTAAATCAATAGGCGTGGGCCATTTGATCGGGTTGTCCCTATAAAAGCCCACCAATGAGTAGGACACAATATATACAGAGTAATGCTACTTTGACAACAAGACTTACAAGACCGATTTTCAAACCTTGTGAGGTCGACATATGTTATGATCTAAGTAGTGATTTTTAGTGTAGATCATCATCACAAAAATCAGTCCCTTCTAAAAATTCTAGTTCAATCAAAATTCTATTAGAAATCAACGGTGAAGAAATCAGTTTTGTTTGAATAAATGGCTGTTGATTTTCAATCACCTTTTGATAGGGTTAGATATATATTTTTAGATTGAGCTGATTTTGGGTAAGGATTATCTACATTAAGTGGAGAACATTCTCACAAAAAAAAGTTAATACTTAAATCTTATATCTATATAAAGCTTTTTCTCAAATCTACCCCCGGCTATAGCCGAGGTAGCCCTCTCATAGGTTCGCCCCTGTCACTAAGGATCTCTATTTTAGTAGAATCTCATCTAAAATTAGGGATCTCACTAAAAAACACATAATCTATATCTCCATAAATTCTCATATCCTACTAGACAGTCTAGACTTTCTCTTATTATGATGGAGTTTTATGATAATTGATACTATCATCACTAGAAATCAACCTTCAGATCATCTTCACGAGAATCGTAGTGGAGAGATGAGAGTCACTAAATAAGGGATTCCCCAAAATGGAGTTCCCATACCGTAAAGGCAAAATTACCCATGAGTGGGGGTCATGAATCATGATCATCTATATATATATAAATATTTAAGAAAGAAATCTCAAGATGTACCCTAATTAGTACTTATGAATGATCAGCTCCATCAAATGTCATAATTAATAACCATATCAGAGGAATATCTCCATAGAGATGTTATTTCAATTCTGTTTTTAGTCATTCAAACACATTACATGCCATGCTTTTCTAGCTATATATATAGGTCTTATTATTCAAAACTTATGTGATGGATTAGATGGTTATAATCATTTGATAGACAGTCGACATTTCATATCACCACCCACCACCCTAGCACTACCCCCATTGTGAAGGCATATGACATGTGCATGGCTAGCTCATTGGCTTGGTTAAACTACAATACCCATATGCTGCTTTTACACCTATAGTGAAACGTGTCTTAAACCCACCTATCCACTTCACAAATTAAAACTACTCTGTCCTTCCAATTTTTTGTCAAGTACATATGGGCCTAAATGAAATCTTTTGGATGATAATTAAGTCCTGCTAAGCTAACAGTAAAAATGACATAAATTAGAAAAGCAGAATGAATATAAGTTCTAGAGAGAGAAAGAGTTAGAGAGAGAGAGAGAGAGAGAGAGAGAGAGAGAGGAGTAATAAAGAGTTGCAGGAGATGGGGTGGACAAAGGGGATTTGAATAATTGAATGATTGATGAGATGGCACGCACGAGAGTTGGGTAAGAGTATTGCATGTCGGAGTTGCACCGACACCACGTAGCCTAACCATAAATCCTACTCTTTAATAAGTCTTCTCTTCCTTTGCATGGGAAGTTGTAGAAAAGAAAACCCTAGCTAGCAAACTGAAGAGAGAAGAAAACAAACAAACAAAGTTTTTAGAGAGAGAGAAAGAGAGAGATTTTTATTTGCTTTGGTCATCTCCCAAACCCAAACTCAAAGTGAAACTGAACAGCCTCCTCTATTCCTGCCAAACTGAACACGCCCTTCAAACTCTCCCACCACAAATTTTGCTTTGACTTTTATTGTTTTATTTTTTAAATTTTTTTATTAATTAGGGTTTCTTTTTGTTTTTGTTCTTATTCAATAAAGATGAGTAAATACTTGTTACACAATATTCACTAAAATCCATCCATAGAACCCTCACCTAGCTCTTTCAGTTTCCTTATGTTTCAATACGTGCCCTAATTAATTTCTACTCAAAGTTCAAGTACTAAATAACAGACCCTTTTTTGTGCTTTTTATTATATCAAGAACAATCTCAATTAGATATATTATTTCCATATTTTTGCTAGACTGAACATTTTGGTGCAAAAATAAATCAATCTATATCCTTTTAAGTACTCTTTTTTTTGGTAACAACATAATTATTCGTCAGTACTTACGTACAAGTTAGATAGAGAATTAAATTGCTGAATAAAAAGTTAAAAACATATTAATATATTATAAATTAAACTAATTAAACAAAGAAATTAATTAAGGGAAGATATTACTTAAAATTCAAATTCTTCTTGTATGAATTCAGACTATCCTATCGATTTTTTCTTCTTACAATTCAACTCACAAACAAATTAAGCAAAGTTTTCAAATTATTAGTAATTTAAACCCTAGGATTTGTTATTAAAAATACCAACAGTAACGATAATTAAATTAACCGCATCAATCGATGCGATTATGTGATATGTCATGTAACATTAGTGCATATATTATTTTAGGTACTTGGGAAAGACCTAATGAGCTAGAAACATACCTCCCCCAACAATTATTCTTTCTGTTTTCAGTATACCCAAGTCTTAATTATTAAACTAAGTCCATCCAAATCTTAATTAATTTTTTTTAGTTAATTTAAATATTTAAATTAATTATTTTCTGTTAATTATTTTAAAATTTTAGAGTTTTATAAAATGGGTTTGAAAAAAAATCCCTCGAGTCAATCCAAAGGCCACCCAACTTCCTTTGCCCAAAATAACCCAAACTTGCAATTACTGCTCACCACCACTTTCCAATCAAACCCAACTTCATCCCCTTCTTGACTTTCAAAGCACCCCCCTATTTATTCCTGCAACAACCTCTTCAATTAGAATAATCTCACACTTATAGCTCCACCTTCACCCTCCCATTAATACACCTCTGCAACCAAAACCAAATGAGATGAGAATCCTCTCCATAGAAAACAGGAAAATAAAAGAATAGAACACTACAACTGACTAAAACAACCCATATCTCTCTGCATTTCACAGTTCACCCCTCTCTCTCCTCTCTCTCTCTCTCTCTCTCTCTCTCTCTCTCTTTCTCTCTCTAAATGAAATCCATTCTGTATTTTCTTTGATGGTGATTCTAATAAAATGCTAGCATGAGTGCCTTTCCATGGATTCCTTACTTGGCATGCAGGGGAATTAGCTTGTACTTCGAGTAGTGGGCAAAAGTGTTTGTGTTTTAATGCAAAATTGTAAGGAAGGGATGGGGCCATGCATGATGGTTCTCTTTATATCTTCATTATATTTTCTTTATTTATGTTAATTTTTACAATTTTATGTTCATGTTCTCCTCACAGGAGATCTTTGTTGCACCTTAGTGGGTTTTAATTTAATTTATCACCTTTTTTTCTTTTCTTTTTTATTTAATTTCTTTTTTCTTTGGGAGATGGGAATGATTGTTTTATTAATAAATTGAATTGAACTGAACATGTACAGGGGTAGGTGGGAAAGGGCTATAAGAAGAGGTGTTATGTCTGCCTTGAGGTTTCAGTATATCAGAGTGACAACCCTAGTTTTCCTTGACTACAAAAAGCCCTTTCTGTTGCTATTCTCATCTGGTTATTGGCTACTAGAAATCTAGCAGCTAGCACAGTTAATTTGTTTTGTTCATTCATCAATTATACCCCATCATCATCATCATCATCATCATCATAGTTCATCACCTTCAATCAATATTTATCATCACCACTATGGCTTCATCTAACAGACACTGGCCTAGTATGTTCAAATCTAAACCCTGCAATTCTCACTCTCAGTGGCAACATGAAATCAACCAATCTCTCTTGTCATCCTGCCAGAGACCCTCATTCACATCAGGTATATAGTAGTAATAATTAACTCACAAGAATTTATGCATATATGTTTTTCATTCTGATGTCATAAGATTCTTACAAACCCTAGCTAGTAAGTTTTGGAAAAAAAAAAAAAAAAAAGTCTAGGTTAGTTTAATGACTTCAAATCTGTAGTTTTTCCTCACTGATGATTGTTTTTTATTGAACCCCAAATTCAATCTGCTTAATTTCATTTTTACATGACATAGCCTCTGATCATCAGCTCTTTATTTCCTACCCACAAATTATCTTACTTCAATTTATGTATGAAAGAGAGAGAAAACCCTAGTTATAATTTTGCACACTTAACTAAAATGTGTTTGTTTTATTAGTGCCTACAGGTTGTGAAGAGAGAAGCCCAGAGCCAAAGCCAAGATGGAACCCTAAACCAGAGCAAATACGCATACTTGAAGCCATATTCAATTCAGGGATGGTGAACCCACCAAGAGATGAAATCAGAAAAATAAGAGCTCAATTACAAGAATATGGCCAAGTTGGTGATGCAAATGTTTTTTACTGGTTCCAAAACAGGAAATCTAGAAGCAAACACAAACAAAGACACCTCCAAAATTCAACCAAATCATTATCAAATGTTGTTAATCAGTCGTCTTCTCCAGTAACCCTAACCGCACCTTCATCTTCTTCTTCATCTTCATCTGAGAAATCTTCACCCAATAGAAATAACAACAAGAACTTGTTCCCAGTGGGAGGTGTTAATATGATCGACGCATCGAATTCTCCTACAGCTTCTGTTAATCAGACCTACTTTCAAACTCCTATTCATCAAGGAGAATTCTCACATGATCCTTTCTTTTTCCCGGTGCAACAGACGGGAAATGGTACCGTTTTTACGCAGGGGTTTTGCTTGTCGTCTGAATTATCGAATGTTGTTCAGTTCCCGACGGGCGCTGATCAAGCAATTGGGACTACTTGCTCTGGTATTTTACTTGGTGAATTGTTGAATCAAGGTGCTTTGAGGAAAGAGGAAGAAGAAAAAATGAAGTTGATGCAACAGCTCAATTACAGTACTACTACTTCAAGTACTCCCTGCAACACCACTATTAGCATTACTCCTCCTACTACAACAACTACTACTTCTACTACTATCATCAGCAATGAAATTCATCAAGGTACTTAAATTTATCCTTTACCGGTCAATGGTGAAACCAAATGTTAATGGTAATTTAAAACATCAACCGTTAGGTCATCTCTATGCAAACGTTCAAATAATTTTTTTGCAAGTCTTTACACCGAAAGATCAAGTGTTTACACAAAAAAAAAAAAAAATCCAACTTATATCTATAATGTGATGATCTCAATACTTTAAAACAAGGGTTTCTACAAATTTTAGTCTATAGAATGACTTAATTATCTTAAATGATGACTGAAAGAAAGAATCTTTCAATCACCGGTCTCTTAGGGCTTTTATGAATTTTTATATATCTCTTCTGTTTTTATTTTTTTTCACTTTTCTACTACTATAGTTGTTTTTAATTAGAATCAAGAAAAATCAAATCTTATTATGTACATCATAAACATCTTATTATTATTATTATATTAAGATCTTGGAAATAATTTGTTGCAATTTCTTATAATCAAATTATGAATAGATTTAAACATGCAATGATGTTAGATAAAATGGGGGTATGAATATGTTAATCATTTCATGTTCTAGGTCTTATATATATATATAACTTAGTCAGGCCAAAAACAAGGATACGTTACTCTTCAAGAAAACAAAACTAAAAATTTTAAAAAAGTTTGTCATTTGTGAAAAAAGGACTACACATTTACACGCCATCCTTCTCGAGACAGGACAGTATATATATATATACTTTGCATGGGCTGCAATTCTTGACTACACTAATTTAGAGTTAATTAGGGTTTCAATTGGAGACTCGATCAAAAAGACATTTAATCAATTTTTTTTTTTTCTGAATTCTGAAATATATATTTTAAAAAAAAAATTGATTATTGTGGTGTGTTGGGTGGGATGATAAGGAGGAGGAGGAGGAGTTGGCCATGGTGAATCAGGTGAAATGGGAGGTCCGGGAGTTGCGGCGAAATCAACGGTATTCATAAATGACGTGGCGTTCGAGGTGTCAGTAGGACCTCTAAACGTTCGACAGGCATTTGGGTATGACGCGGTTCTCATACACTCTTCAGGTCAGCCTGTCCTCACCAACGAATGGGGTGTCACTCTCCATTCTCTCCAACCCGGCTCTTTCTATTACCTGGTACGTACGTAACTGCTACCTACGTCCGCATTCTTATTACTTGTTTGTTGCCCTACCTAATTCAATTCCTATTTTCAGTTTTCAAACAAAAATTCAACCCCCTGATGTCATGTTTTCCTCTAGATATCATATTTGAAAATCGGCTCATGTTTAAAGTTTTAATCTTCTCAAATTAGTCTATACAAAATTTGGCAAATTTTAGATTTTTATACAGTTTATTTTTGATAAATAAACTTTTGATTATACGGAGTTACAAGTTTAAAAATATTTCTGAATATGATGATATCCACATGGTGAAAAAAACATTCACACCAAAATCATTTTTATGTGGATTCCACAAGAAGTGGTGTTTTAATTTTATGGGCTTCATAAGTAGGGCTAAGTAACCCCTCTTTGTAGTTTGTACATATGCTATTGACGGGTCAGAACCGAGAGCGGATCTTTATCTAGATGTGCCTTCCTTGCGCCCACTTTTATTTTAGCTTGTGGTTCTTGCATGGAAGCGAATCAACGACTAAGTTTTTTGTAAGATTGTTCTCCTCTCTATATAGATCATTCTCACAAAAAACTAATTAGGGTTTTGTAAAAAAAGTTCCTGAAAAAAAAGTCATTGTAATTTTAATCCTTATTTTATAAATTTAGTCCCTACTTTTATGACTTTTATGTCCAAAACTAAGGACTAAATTTATAAAAAAGGATTAAAATCACAATGACTTTTTTTTAGGGACTTTTTTTACATTTTCTAAAACTAACTAATAATTTATTCTAAGACATCTAATGCTATCAAAAGTTAATTGGAAAATAAACTATTTATTATCATTATTTTTTTTCGATCAACAAAGTTTTAGAAATAGCTGATTTTTTGCGAGAGTGATCTATATAACAAGAAGAATAATCTTTTAAAACAATTAACCCTTGATTCGAATCAAATCAACGTAGACACATGAAAAGCACATGCAAATGGAGACTATGATTTGCTCTCGTTAGAAACCTTAAATATTGGCTAATTTTCGGAAGTGATAATTTACAATGAGAAAAACAAATTCACCATTAGGCCCGACAAAAACAGGGGCTTCTATGGGATTGAATAAAGAGGGCAAATTTACCCCCCTCTTTACATTTTGTATGCTACTTCATGGGGGCAGTAAATGATTTACATTTTTGGACATATTTTACAGGTTTAGCTAGGAGAATTAATTGCTGCTCGATCGCCAACAAGCTAGGTGATGCTCAGACGGAATTGTGACCGTTTGCTTTGGTTGATGCATGAATGCTGTTGGGTACTGTTTGTTTCTGCAGCTGGTTTTAATTTTTATGTTTTTCTTTATTACTTAATTTAGGGTCTTATTAAATATGACCAAGAAGGGTGTTTTAGGGTTCATGGATGGTGGCATTGATTAGACGCCCTGTAATTTGGATTACCCAATATAATATTTGAGATTTTTAATGGGTTATTTATTTCTTTTGCTAGTCTTATTTATAGATATACCGATCTTTCTTTTCATCAGAGTCATTTAAAATAAATAATTTACTAAAAGCAAATAAAATGTCTTTTTATCATATAAAATACATTTTTTTATTTTTATTTTTTTTAGAAAGAAGACTGCCAAACGATCACATGATATTTTTTTTTATTTCTGTTTAAAACTTTAAAATCAAAATAACAAAATGAAATTATTATATACCCCTTTGATCAATTATTTTTTTCCTTTTTTTGGATGATCATACCTTTTAGAGCACCGGACTAAGAATAATTAACGATTAATTAAGTGAAGAGAGATCAAATATAAAAAGATTATTTAGGAGGCAATAACGCTACAGTGAGTCACTGAGTCAGCAACCACCGCTTATGGACTTGAAGCACAAAAAATCAGTTGAATCAAATATTTCTAAACAAAGCACTTTGAATGTCAGTAGTACATTTATAAATTTTAGATTAAGTGCTCGTGGTGCTAGAAATTTCCAATTAAATTGATTTTTTTTTTAAGAATATGATCTAAATAGTAAAAATAATATACTTATTAAAAAATCAGCCTAATGTGCCGTAAGAAACTAAACAAACTACTAACTTTTTAACTTTAACATTTACCCTAGTAAGAGTACACGTTAACAAAATCCAAAAAAGAAAGCACCAAACAAAAAGCATAGACAAAAAGAATGATTTATGAAGATGTGATAAATTAATGATGAAAGGGACGTACAGCATATTAATTTGCACTTCCTCCAGAAAAGGGAAAAGGTCTTGTTAAACTACTTAATTGTGACCACCAAAATCATCCATCCATCCATCCATCCATCCATCTATCCATCTATCCATCTATATACATATCGTACGTACTGTACTGCCCCATGCACTTGCAGGGATTCAATTAAGACTTAAGACTCATCACCAGAGAGAGAGTATATATGACGAGGATGTGAGAGCCACATGCAAGATCGAGGGTGGGGGCTGATCTTCATCTTTAACTTTTTTTTTTTCTCATTATTGACGAGTCATCACATATGTGGTTGAGTGTGCGCAGGTTAGTTACGTGCGCACTAACTTTAACAGTAGTAGTGAAACTTGGCCTCAGCTGATGCTGATGGATGATCTTTGATATAATACCATTTGATATACCCATATGGATATATCATATCAAATGTCTACCTCTTCACCAGTACTAGTGCTTAATTATTACATAATTTGACCTGCCAAAATGACTTGTAACTAGTCAACCCTAATACTCTAGTGTATTTAGATGTAGAATTCATGTTTTCCAAGGGAAACATGAGTCCTTAGAAACATGAATCCCTAGACACATGAATCATTTGGTTTATTTGGCAACCATTAAAGAATCTATAGATTCATGAATCCTTGGAAGCTTAAATCCTTTGATTTGATTGGCTGCCATTTAAAATTCAAAGAAAATCTCTATTTTGTTGTTTTAATTTTGTGGGGTGTAATCTGCATTGAGTTGGATGAATGAATAGTGAATCCTTAGTTTAGAATTCCAGCAAGTTCTAAGGGGGGAAGTGGGACTCCAAAGCAGGGATTTGCTGGAAAACATATTTCCCTGGGAAATAAGTTTCCAGGGATTATTGGCAGCCAAACAGACTAGGGAAACATGAATCCCTGGTCCTCACTGAATCCCTACATTGAAATCCCCTATCCAAACAAACCATAATTGAACTTGCTAAATTTTAACCACCCAATTAAGGTTGAACTTTTAATTTATAATCTGTTAGGACAAGGGATTTTAAGGAGGGATTTTGTGGGGACCAGGGATTTTGAGGAAAAATATAACATGATTTTTCCACCAAATCTCTGGTCCCCACAAAATCCCTCCCCCAAATCCCTTGTCCAAACAGACTATTATTATCTTTTCAATTTTATTTGGGTTAAACTGGATCCTGATTCGTTTATTTGTTTTATTTAAGAAAATATCAAATTAATGAGGATTAGAATTTAAAAAATTGACTCTCTCTCTCTTCTTTCTCCCTCTATACCGTGCTTTAATTTCTTTAGCATGTTAGTGATGAACCCCGGCCCATATCATGAGAGAATACATGCATGGTCAGGCCAAGTCATTTGATTCGGTGTCCCTGGTTGTATTTGGTTTCTTGACTTGTCATCACCAGCACATTTTCTTTTTGGTTGCTACATAGTACATAGTACAAAAGTGCGCTTCATCCATTAAAGATTAATTCCAATTAGTGTATCTAGGTTGCAACAGTTTTGGGGCTCAACCCCAACTTTAATTTGTTGGGCTAAAGTTCAAGCTTGAATTGAATTTGGTCTGGGGTTAAGTAACGGGAGCGTTGGAGTGTGGTTCAAAATGAGAGTGCAAAGTTTCGAAGTCGGAGCGTCACCATTTTATACGATTCTAGTTACTAAGAAATTGGGCTTGGAATGTATTTTTGGGCTGCTCAAATGAACGATGCTAAGGGGAGATCCCTAAAGTTTGGTGGTGGGCTTCAATTGCTTTGACCTTATCTAAATCGACCGAGCTGCCAGCAGGCCACCAAGTTTTTTGCGCCCACTAATATAATTTCCCTTGATAAGAAGCTTAATTGATCGGTGTTGTTATTGGCCACAAGTCATCGTCATAGCCATCACCATTCTTAATGCATTGTTGTCCAATGGTCTCTCTACCTTAAGTCACCACCTATGGATACCTTGTCCCCGTCTCTCTCGATCGCACTCTTACATTTCTTTTTCGTTTTTAGTAATGGAGTAGATTCGCAGACATGCTTAAAGAAACATATTATAGACACGTTTTTTTTGGAGGTCTACATGGAGATAATACAACGGTGTGAGGACAATGTTCTTGCTATGTAGATCATCTTCATGTAAAATTCATTCCATTCTAAAACTTATAACCACATCAAATGTTAATTCAAAATTAATTGTAAAATAGACGGCTCATAAATCACACAATTTTTATTAGGCTTAAAAATTTTAAAATGATGTGATTTTTGGTGAGGATGATCTATATGGTACTTACATCATCTTCAGAAAAAATCTATCTTTAGATCATCTCCAAATGAATCCATATTGACCGTATCAACAAAATGTTGATTTAAGTATGTTTGTGTAGCCTGACTCTTCATAATATAGATTCCTTTGTTTATATATTTGACTTAACTGCAATTAGATTTATTATTTGAGAATTATATGAGATATGTGGACCTCAAAGTAATAAATCAAAAGCTTAAGTAAGTGGGGCCCATATGGACCTCAAAGTAATAAATCAAAAGCTTAAGTAAGTGGGGCCCATATGGACCTAACTTGGAGCTAAAGATATGGGAAGAGAGTCTTTCTCTATAAATAGAGATAGGGTTCATAAGATAGCTCACCCTAACTTGTGTATCTAAAACTCTCTCCCAATTTAGAATTCAAGTTATGAGCTTTATGGTTTTAGAAACCCAAAATTCGTAATATATTCCCGTCAGAATTTAAAATCGCGTTTTGAGGCTTTTCGGAGCAGAATTGGAGATTCGCTATTTCACGCAAAGTTGTAGAAAATTCGATTTCCTACAAAAAGCATATATCATGTAGGCGAATCGGATCAACCGTTAGAGAGTTATGGCCGAAATACAGTTGCTGTATCTTTTCGGGTTTTCGACGATTGATCCAGAATGTGGGAGGAAGATCTGGGATTACATGCAAGCGTTCAAACGGTATGTATCTGATCTTCAAGTTATTGTTTTAATTCATGCATCCTCATGTGATCTTGTGAAGGGAAAATAGTTATTTGTTTCCGCTGCACAATTTAATCTAGACCCTATTTTCCCCAACAGTGGTATCAGAGCAGGCTTGAGGCACTGCATGAATTATTACATGAAATCTTTTTATTTAAGGTTGTTCCTGATTATTTAAGGGTTTGATTGATCCAAAATACTTAGGGATTAAATTTATATCAATGAGATTGATAAGGGTTGGATTAATTTTTGGTAAAAGGTCTGTACACAAAGATTAGATTGGGATCCAAGAAAAAGAAAATAGTATTCTTGTTGTTCTTGACCAAAAGAAAGGGTTTCTAAATTTTTCAAAAAAGAAAAGGATTAAAAGTGTGTTTTAATCGGTTTAACAAAAATTAGTAGTTCTTGTTTATTAATTTTATTTTGATTCAGGAAAAGGTTTTATAAAAAAAAAAAAAAAAAATAGGCAAGGAGTCATGGGTTAGTTTTAGGGTTTCTTTGGTTAAATTGTTTAATTAAAGAAAGTTTTAATTAGAATTTTTAATTAGTTAAAGTGTTTAATTAATTAAATAGAGTTTCTAATTAAAAGATTTCTTAATTAAGAGTTTTAATTAAGGTTTGATATAACCAGGTAATTTTGTTAACGTCAGAGCAATATGAGATATAGTTGTGATGTTATAAATTTTGGTTATTATTAGGTTTGATACAACCAGGCTATTTCTTGATAACATCAGAACTTTAATAGTTAAAGTTTTAATGCTATTGTTATAGTTTTGGTTAAGGGTTGACCTATTAGCTGTTAAGGGGTAACCCAAGAACGGTTATGGGGTAACTCAAAAATGTTATGAGGTGACCTGAAACTGTTATGAGGTAACCCACGAACTGTTATGGGGTAACCCAAGAACGGTTATGGGGCAACTCAAAACTGTTATGAGGTGACCTGAAACTGTTGAGGTAACCCACAAACTGTTATGGGGTAACCTGCTAATTGCTATGAGGTAACCCACGAATTGCTATGGGGTAACCCAGAACTGTTATGGGGTAACCTGCTAATTACTATGGGGTAACCCAGAACTGTTAAGGGGTAACCTGCTGACTGTTATGGGGTAACCCACGAACTGTTATGGGGTAACCCATTGACTGTTAAGGGGAAATCCAGTAACTGTTAAGGGGCGACCCATTAGCAATTAAGTGTTGTTTGGTTTGACATACTAAGGAAAAAGTGTTTTTTCTTAAGTGTTGTTTGGTTTGACATATTAAGGAAAAAGTGTTTTTTCTTAAGTGTTGTTTGGTTTGACATATTAAGGAAAAAATGTTTTTTCTTAAGTGTTGTTTGGCTAGGCATAATTAAGAAAAAGAGTTTTTTCTTAAGGAATGTTTGGATTGAGTTAAGATAAGTTATTTTGGGATAGGTTAGGGTATAAGGATTTGGGTTAGGAGGTGTTTGGATGTGGACATTGTTAGGGACTGTTTGGTTGGTTCACTCCAACCAATGACCCTACCCAGTCACCCATGTACAGACCCGTTGGCCCGATCCGACAACCCGGTAACCTGACCAAAATTGCTGACCCGATAACCTAATATCCAAACTCGTTTACTCGGTCCGTGGACTCGCGGTCCAACCCGTGGGTCAATTCGCAGGCCAGATCGACCTAACCCACTCAACTCGCACATCAACCCGACTAGACCAGATCGGATAACACATGGTTAAACCTGTGAGTTAGCCCGTGGTCCAACAAGGTTGTGGCATATATGGAGCGCACATGTGTGCATATGTGTGGTGCATCTATGCATCATACGTGTGTGCGGTACATATGCTAGACATATGTGTGTGATGTTGTGTAGTGGGAGCTGGTGCGTGTGCGGTACACAAGTGCGCATGAGTGTAGTGCTTTGTTGTGCCACGCATGTGTGCTGTGAACGTGTGTAGTATAAAAGTATGATACAGTGATCCTCACAAAAGTTCATACCGATGCAGCTTAGCTAGACCAAGTCAAATAGAACCAAACGAGGCGAACCGGATCAACTTGACCCAGATGGTTCAACCAGAAAATTACCCACCAACCAGTAAGGGTTGACCCAGTTAATTGCTGACCTAACTGGTTTGTCAATTGACCAAGAGTTTACAATTGATTAGAGTTGACTCATACGACTTAGACCGAGTCAGATTAGTCAGGCGAATCTATCCGAGTCAGACTAGTTAGGCGACTCAACCTAAGTCAGACTAGTCGAGCAACTCAAATCGATTCGAACCAGACCGACCCAGACCCTGAAAAATTGTTTTTTAACTTTTGACTCCGGCTTGTTAGACCAGAGTCGGTACTTGACCTTGCCGGTCCATTCTATGTAAGTGTACAATCTATTTTTGACAGATATTGAGGAAAAATAGTTTTTCTTCAGAGTTTTATTTTTAAAAAGTGTTTTAAAAGGTTTATTTTGCTGAAATGGATAATCCAAGCACCTAATTAATCCTTAGATGTGATGAATTGCATACAAGCTCTATGTGATAGAATTTTGTGTTTACCAATCTATTGATCAATCAATTAAATAATCGAGAACTCCTTATACGATATACATGTGATGTATATAGACTTAGTTGATACATGTGATGTATGCAACACTTTAATGCTCTGAATTATATACATGAGATGTATAATTACATACAATAGATATATGCATTAAATGTATAGTTTGTATGTATTTATTTTTTGAAATATGTGTTGAATTATTAACATTAGATGCTTATTAATGTGTAATTTTATATTGTACATTATATGTATGGAAATATAATAGAATTTACACAAATGCACATTTTTTCTAAAACTTTAAAATATATCCCTCATTTTAATTAATTAAGTGGGAGAGGGATTGTGTTCATGGAAACACAATCCCACGACCCTCCACCATCGGTCCAAGAATAAGGCTAGGGGTCTAATGCCCATAGGAATAGTACATCCTAGCAGCTTATTGGCTTGGATTGCTTTAATAAGCACGGTATTCGGACTAGAGTGTAGAAAGAGATCTCCCATAGGAGACTGTTTCTATATCTTCTAGCATTCTGAACTGAGATGGTGGACCACACTTAACTAAATGATGAATAAAGAACGCTTCCCATAGGAACGAGGATTTGTCATTAATTTAGGGGTCAGAACAAAATCGGATGTCAAAACAACTTTGACATGAGATGTCAGGATAGGTTCTTTTGATGAAATGGGATTTCAACTGTTTTGGTATACATACAGATATCCCATAGGATTGATGTCTGTATACACAATCAGTTATCCGATATTTATAGTAATTAGAGGGAACTACTATAAATTAAAATTTTTTCAAACTCATGTTGTTTTAGTATTTCATGCTTAGTAGTTCAATAGTTCTCACTTGTAACACATTTTAAATGTAAACCAATAAATTTGACATAAATCATGTGGACTAGATGCGAATTAGATAACTGTCATTAAATGCAGTAAAGTACTTTATGTACTTTAGACTGTGTATCCAGGATTTACGGAATCCTATTATTACCAGGAACTGATTGGAAAAATGTCATAAGTAGGTGAAAAGTTGATGTCTAAGTGTTATAACACTAACATCGGTACTTTACATTTACTAGTGACATTATAGGAAAGGTTGGGGATCAGAATCGTTCTGTTTGACAGATAACGAAAAGTTATATGAACACTATGAGGTGTAGGAACATCAATTAGTCAGCATATACCTGATATGCTGGGACATTGTAGTTCCTTAGAGCCTAACTAGATTTGTTTTCCGAGTAGATTCCTCTACACACTTTTCATGAAAAAGTGGAAAACATTCAAGTTGTATTCCGGTGATCATAAAACTAGATAATCATCTTTGTGTATGTCTTTATGACATGAAACCAAAGAAGAAGTACCCAGTAATTCCTAAGGTTGATCCTATCGAGATGGTAAGTATAGGAAAAGTAATATGATGCCAAATAGAAAGTGTTTCTAAATACGGCAAAATAGGATACTCGTAAAGTAGAAGTCTCAATGATTATCATCGTGTACGGAATAAAATATGAAAACATGATTGACTGTATTATATCTTTACAAGAATAGGTATACAGTCCATCTGTTCTCATTAAGTTTTATTAAGAATGCATTAGATGACATTCGTAGTTGTACATTGATAATAATCCTTAGCTTTTCTCATTACACTTGGATGAATTATTTTTCTTGGAATTCGTTGAATAAATTGTTTCTTCAGTTATTTCAAGTTATCGCTAAAATCTATAAACTTAGTCACTTTAATCTGAATACGATTCAGAGTTTAGTGATTAAGAGTTCCTTTGAAAGGAAGGTAGAAGGTTTTAGTGATTGACTTGTTTAGGTACTCATTGTTGTATGTGGAACCATAAAAAATTAAGAGGTAAGTTTCGTCATTCGATATGATCGTAAATGGCAAACACCCTTTTGACTTATATGGTACATACTAAGTTGAGAACCAATTTATTACACTTGGATTCTTCCAGTAGAATGGTGTAATAAGTGAAGATACAGAATCTGCACTGGATACGATGAAATCTATGGTGGATTATAATTCATTACTTTCTTCTGACATATACCTTGGGTAACAGTTAGTAGCCTTCCGTTTTTAACTTATGAATCGTCAGGTTCTTCGACAAGAAAATTGTAATTTGGGCCCAAGCCCATATGAACAATTTATCCTGTCTTAGAATGGATGACAAATCAGAGTCAAGAGCAGAAGCGTATCTGTTTATAGGTATGCAAAAGGAGTTTGTGTTTACAGAGAAAAGTTACATTCTTAAGAATACTGCATAAGTTGACACCAGGATATAAAGCTGAGACACAAGAATTACGTTATTCAATTTTAGAATACATAGGGACTTTATCGTAGTGGGAGGGTTTCACAAGAACCCAATTGATCTTATTCTTGGAGGATGAGAATTCAGTCCCTGAAACTATGAAAATGCTAATTTATTTCGAGACAATGGTTAACTGTTGTGATAAGAGAAGAATCTTTGGATTCTAATCGAGTCTGGGATCTTGTAAAACTTTCATCTAATATTAAAACTATTGGATGAAGAGTTTACAAGGAATAAGAAATTCTGATTGACCGTTAAAGAGACTTGCTGTGACCACATCATTGGCAGTCTTGATTAAATTAACAGAATTTTCTTAGATCGCAAATAATGTTGATATTATCCTCCCAAGAGGCATATTGACATTGGCATTTGCAATCAAGCCAGATAAAGTTCATTACAGTAGGCCATGAGTACTTTGTACATTTATTACAGAAGTAGATGTCTCGAAGTTGATGCATCCGATTTAATTAGAAAATCAAGTTAGTTGATTTTAATTAAATATGGATGGGCTATGTATAAGATGTGGATAGTAAGTAATAGTGTTTCCATAGCTATATAGTAATGACATAATGATCATTTATAATGATACCTGAAATGTTATTAAGGTTTGGTTATCTAATGGACGTTAATGTAAAAGAACTTTTTGAGAAATTCTTTCATTCTAGTGATCAAGCCTTGCTAGATCAGCTAACTAGAGTATTAGTCTATCTCAAAACTGTAAGGGTCAATAATATACCGATTTTGTTTGGAATGCACTGTTCCATAGAAAATGTTTCTGTGGTATTACTCTTTTGGAATCTTTGTCATATAGACATTGATAAAGGAAGTAAATTGAAAGGCAGTTCCCTATGCTTATGTAATAGGAAGCCTCTCACATAAAGTGCAAGTGACAAAAATCAGATATTTGTCTTACAGGTGGGCTTAGTCAGCTAACATTTGTCGAGTTTTGGTACTGAGATTTATAGAGCTGTAAAGCATGACTTAGATAATCTCAGTTGGATTCGGAGTTACAAAATAGTCCAAATGTTAGTGTTATAATTGGTTGCATTAATTCTGACCTTGTGTCAGATTCAGATCTGGAAATTCTATTTCTAGATATCTTGGTGGATATCATCGAGTGGGAGAGTGTCTACCACGGATGCCAAAGACTTTGTTTAGGCGAGATGGTTAGCCAAGGTTGTATTTGTAAGAAACTTAGTAGAACCTCTACTCTAAAGCTCTGCTTGGTAGTTTTGATTCTCATGCTGATGAGAATACTTACAGATGAAGGTTTCATGCTGATGAAACAAGTGTCACATACGAATCTTATTCTCAGAAGATAAGTAGCTATTGTGACATTAAATTCTTTTAGTGCAAGTGGGAGATTGTTGGGGTTTATGCCCTAAAACAATTTAAATTGATAACATTGATAAATTATATTTATTAATAAGCATGATACTATATTATTACTTTATTCATATGATGGATTAAGTGTTGTTCACAAGATGATGTTGTAAGTAAATTATTTGTATGAAGTGTTCATACATGGAGAGATGTAATTTACTGGTTCCTTATATTCTTGTATAGTTCATAGTCAGTGATGAATCTGAACAATTCATCTGATAAGACTATAATACACTAGACTTCTATATTATAGGGTGATGTATCTCCATCACTAGAGTGGCGACTCTAAGTCAGTGTGTTGGTGTATTAAGAATACACTGAACAGGTCAGACAGAATACTTTTTATGTTATTGTCAGCACATAAAAAGATTCTGTAAAACTTGCTAATTGCAAATGTCCTAAATCCTGAGAGCATAGTATACCTTACAAGTTGGTTTCTACTCACTTTGATCTACCAAACAGTGAGGTCAGACAACGCAAACGTGATCCAATATTCTGGGTAGGTTGGGTGATCGAAATCACTTAGTGGGATTACTTTGTGTCAATAAGGAATCCACACCGAAATGATATTCCCTTAAGAGCCTAATCAAAAGTATTAATTATTCTAGACTGCGCAGTGATCCTATAAAATGTTTATTGGATTATTAGAATAATTATAATGGTATGATATGGCAGGCAAGGACTAAGATGTAATTACTCGAAAGGTGCTGACATTAATAGTTAATGTTACCTTGGTGTATATTACGAATATCAGTTAAGTGGAGGGACTATTTGCTGGTATAACGAGTGAAGGGCTTCTGAATAATATTCATTTACTTGAGAGTATTCAGTTGCAGTTATTTAGTGGACTTAACTGCAATTAGATTTATTATTTGAGAATTATATGAGATATATGGACCTCAAAGTAATAAATCAAAAGCTTAAGTAAGTGGGGCCCATATGGACCTAACTTGGAGCTAAAGATATGGGAAGAGAGTCTTTCTCTATAAATAGAGATAGGGTTCATAAGATAACCCACCCTAACTTGTGTATCTAAAACTCTCTCCCAATTTAGAATTCAAGTTATGACCTTTATGGTTTTAGAAACCTAAAATTCGTAATATATTCCCGTCTGAATTTAAAATCGCGTTTTGAGGTATTTCGGAGTAGAATTGGAGATTCGCTATTTCACGCGGAGTTGTAAAAAATTCGATTTCCTATAAAAAGCATATATCATATAGGCGAATCGGATCAACTGTTAGAGAGTTATGGCCGAAATACAGTTGCTGTATCTTTTCGAGTTTTCGACGACTGATCTAGAACGTGGGTGGAAGATCTGGGATTACATGCAAGCGTTTAAACGGTATGTATCTGATCTTTAAGTTATTGTTTTAATTCATGCATCCTCATGTGATCCTGTGAAGAAAAAATAGTTATTTGTTTCCGCTGCACAATTTAATCTAGACCCTATTTTTTCCAACAGGGTCCCACCCTGCCACATAAGTATCTGGCACTAGTTTTGTAAACTGGTCGGTCCAAAAAGCTTTATTGTTTAGCTAGACCCTTTATATGGTCGCAATTGGGTCATCCTCATTAGGTAGGAGCTAGAGGATTTTATGATGGAAAAGGCTATTCAGCCCGCTGAGATCTGCTCACCTTACTTTCTTACATGACTTTGCAGCATTTTGGATCAGTAGCACATATATAATGTTAATGTTAAACTTACAGCAAAATTTTACATAATTTCTTACCAAAAACTAATCTAATAGTGGAACTATTTTTTACATATTCTCGTAATTCGCATCCATCGTAGATTGTGCCTTCAGTAAGAAATTATGTACTCTTTTTAGGTAAGCCTAACGCCACCGCATATAAAACTTTATTTTGAATGTATGTATTGAGATGTTGTCACCATCATGTGAGAAAGCAATTAGGTGGCCTTATAAATTACTCTGCTACAATATAATCTAATCAGCCCTCAAATGATCTTTCCATTGGCCTAGTACACAAGTCTAAAACTAAACCTAGCAATAGCTAGTTGTCATTAAGGCCAATCCTAGACCCATTAACGGGTCAAGGTTATTACACCCTAACCTTAACTAATTTATGAAACGGATCATTTTATCAAACACTAATTTTAAATCAAGAGAATGAGTTAAGGTCGACCGTAACTCTGGTAGGGTTGGCAAGTCACATATACAAGAATGCTTAACCTCAACCCCTGGTAGGGCCAACTTGTCAGGTTTTGCAGGTCTATTTTGAAACCGCTGGAATATTGAGTTTATGAAATAGTAGCAATTACTGGGGCAGATTGGGCTGGCTTGACGGGCTTCAAATCCTGGACTAAGCCCTCCATTCAATATTTTGGGCCAGAGATGGGCTTAGCTAGTCGTTGGGTCAGGAAGGGTTTGCCCAATCAACCGAGCCTTTCGGCCTCGGGGACACATTTTTATATCAGTAGTATTGTTTGGACCGACCAAGTTATAAAAATTGTGCCCAATGCTCACGTGGGATGGTCGGTCCCAATGTAAATTGAAAATTCCTTCAAAACACTTTTGGTAGGGGAAAAATGGTGGATCCCACCCTGCTACCTAACTTTCTGGCACCACTTTTATAAAAGGGTGCTGTTAAAGGGGTTCCTCAAAATGTTGGGGGGGTGGACAGGATAAAGGGGTGGATAAAATACTTCAAAATAGTTGGGGAGATGGACATAATTTTACTAAGGGGGTGGTTACCTAAAAATGGGTTGGTATCTTTCCACCCAACCTTAAAAAATCTCAAACTGAACCATCATCTTCACCACCCTCACTCCCACTTCACTATCGGTCACCTCCCATTCCACCGCCGGCAACTCCATTACCGACTACCTTTTTCTTTTTTGATTTTTTTCACCGCCTCCACCCTCAACCACCTCTCTAGAACTCGACTTTCTTTAGATCTCACCCCTCTCTATCTAGCTAGATCTCGTCCTCCCCATAGATTAAAAGAAAAAAATTCAGTTAAAAAATATTTCAGATCTAAAAAAATTTCGAAGAAGATGACGAATTCTACCA
>MVGT01001040.1:22096-58605 GCA_002174775.1 Macleaya cordata | reverse complement strand
AGCTGAATTTTTGTAGAAATAATATTATCATTATTTATAGCATATCTACAAAAAATCAGCTCAATCAGAAATATCTAACCCTCTAAACAAATCACTTTAAATGTGAGCAGTTCATTCACACTATTAAAGTCTAAATTAAGTGTTCGTGGTGTTAGAGGGTGCTAGAGGTATCGAATTGAGCTGATTTTTTTAGATATGATCCAAATAGTATAAATAACATATATATCTAAAGATCAGCCTATTTGGACAAACTTAAGAAACTAAACAAAATACAAAACCTAAAAGCTCCTTAGGGCACATGTTAACAAAATCCAATTATTATTATTGAACTGCCAACACAAATCTCAGAAAGACTTGTCATGACATCCAACGGTCATTAAACTAGCATACAGCCATACAAACTCGTGCTTGGCACATAGGGATTAGAGAGTTTGAAAACAAAAAAGCATGTGTGTCAAAGTAAGAATGTTTTGGGTAAAGTTAGCCTACTTGTCATTATAATCAAAACTCTATTTACAACCGCCCAATTTAAATTTAGGTGAATCCAACGGTTAATAAATTGGATTGATAATAATAACATCAACCTTTGATATACGAATATGTCATCTTCGATTTTTGCGCGCCTTCTTCCCTTTTGTTTGTTTAAGCCTCCTCCCCTCTCTCTCTCTCTCTAAAAACTCAAAACAAACAAACGGTGTGACACGCTTTCTCTCTCTACTTTCTCTCTCTAAAATGTGGAGATTTGAAACGACGAAGAGCGACATCTGTTAATTTAGATAACGAAAACCGCGTATTTCGATCTGACCAAAAAACTTGCAATTTGTTTCAGAGAGAGAGAGAGAGAGATTGGAATTTCAATCGAACATAAATGGCGGCATACAGAGCCGACGACGATTATGATTATCTGTTTAAGGTCGTTTTGATCGGTGATTCAGGTGTTGGAAAATCTAATCTACTTTCCAGATTCACCAGAAATGAATTCAGTCTTGAATCCAAATCCACCATTGGTGTTGAATTCGCTACTCGGAGCATTCATGTTGATGATAAGGTCGTTAAGGCTCAGATTTGGGATACCGCCGGCCAAGAGAGGTTCCATCTCTCTCTCTCTCTCTCTCTCTCTCTCTCTCTCTCTCTCTATCTATCTATCTATCTATCTATCTATCTATCTTACATACTCGATTTGATTGATTGATCTTTCTCCTTTTTTTTCCATTGAATTAGGTTTTCTCAATTCTTAATTATCGTGAATCTGCAAAACCTGCTTTATTATCCTATAGAACAGTGGTGCTAGGGTTTGTCCTGAACTTTGAATGATAAATTAAACGTTATATATTGTTTTATTTGTCATATTAAGGACTGAAAATGCTTGAAATGCGGATAGAGCATGTGTTTTTTTTTTTTTTTGTAGATTGAGGTTTATATAAGCATTTGTTTGGTCTTCAAGGGTAATTTCTTCTTCAATATATCCGTAAAATGTTGGATATAGCACTTTTTCTTTGAATTCTGTGGATACATGCATCTCAATGACTTCTTGATGCTTTATTCAAGTAAGACATTGATTTTTTTTATTCTCAATGTAAAAGTTTTGAAATTTCATTCCCTTTGCGTTAATGGGGTCAGAGCAAATATCTATATGTTTTTTGAGATTGAGACTCAGGAAAGGCATTTGATTTTATCAGTTAAGATGATGATATGTGCTCCACTGTTGAGACTTCTAAGGTATGAGAATAAGTGTCTTTGAAGGAATTTCAAGGAAGGATTCTTCTTAGCTGAGATGTAAGTAGCCATTGTCTGGTAATATCTGTTCGTGTGTTTCTTTTTATCCTTCTTCTCTTATAGCTGCTCAGTAATTGATGCTCGGTCACATCAAGAGGGGGAAAAAGTTTGAAGATTTATTTTTTCAGCAAGAACTAAGAAGTATGTTATTAATGGGAGAAAAGAGATAGAAGAAAGAAGTTACAAGTCAGAAAGTCAAACTAGCAGAGCGCATAGAATGACAGAACAAAATAAGTTTGAAGACTTTGTTTGTGCCATTTGTGAAGAGGTGTTCAATGGTGTTTGGGGTTATGAGCTTTGTCAATTTTTTTGTCATTGCCTTCATAGATGGTTGATTTCGTTATACTCCTCTACGTTTAGTTTACAGGATGCTCTTTGACAACTTGAAGAATTTGTCAAGCATGCATGGATGTGTAGAAACTAGAAGCTTATGCTCTAGGAGCACTAAAGATCAAATTTATCTTTTTATGTGAGGGTCAGACTTGCCTTGATCACATGATCTTTGTTTTTAGAGATTGCTTTTCCTTAGTTTCTGTTTCCCTAGTTGATTTCTATTTTTCCTAATAAAAGTTCTAGAGAAACCCTCTTACGGTAATGATTTAAAGGCACTAACAGAATGTCTTTTCCTTAGTATATTCAGAAGGTCTGACCTTACTGGGTGAACGTCATAACATCAAGGGTTGTTTCTTCTCAAAAAAAACATCAAGGGTTGTTGGCTCCAATGTGTGCAAAAGAGACATTTATACAAGTATAAATGCAGGCACCCATATGTGCGAAACAGACATTTAGACCCACTATAAGTTAGATTTTATGATGTAATGAGAGATCTAATGCACTACATCTGTGAGGACCTTTAGGGCATGCAGGTGCCTTGTGAATTCCTAATTGCCTGTGGTTGGGAGTTTCCAATTCCAAACCATTTTTGTCAAAATTAGGTGGATTTCATAGCAATAACTTACATCTTGTCTATTAAGAATACGTGTGTTTCTTATTTTCATTTGCATTATAATTCTATGAGGATAATTTCTCATCTCACTTAAATTTCTTTGAGAAAGGTACCGTGCAATCACAAGTGCATACTATCGAGGAGCTGTTGGTGCACTACTCGTCTATGATGTAACTCGTCACGTAACATTTGAGAATGTGGAAAGATGGTTGAAAGAACTTCGGGATCACACTGATGCCAATATTGTGATAATGCTCGTGGGAAACAAAGCAGATCTTCGCCACCTGCGCGCCGTTTCTACCGAGGATGCAATGGCCTTTGCTGAAAGAGAGAGCAACTTCTTCATGGAGACATCTGCATTGGAATCTATGAATGTGGAAAACGCTTTCACGGAAGTACTCACTCAGATCTATCGTGTCGTTAGCAGGAAAGCTCTTGATATTGGGGATGATCCAGCAGCCTTGCCCAAGGGACAGACCATCAATGTGGGCTCAAGGGACGATGTGTCAGCCGTGAAGAAGGTCGGATGCTGCTCTTCCTGATGATCTTAAGAAACGACAGAGATACTGAAGCGATCTAGAGAGAGAGTTTGCCCTCTACAATATTGCTTATTCTATGTGGTGTTGTGCATGTCTGGATTCATCACGATTTTTGGCATAGGATCTAAAAAAATGTAGATGGTGTTCACCTTTCTCGTTGCATCTGTTGCTGACTCCTCACTGTTTACCTGATGTTCATTGTTCTTTTCCTCGTATAGTAATTAGTTAATTCTTAATGTCGAATTCTGTCATATTTGTTTGGGTTGGATTCTAAATGTAATCAAACAATTGTTCTCTCATATACGATCTGATTAAGGTATTAGTTTTTCTTTGACTACTGAAATAGGAGATTTTAGTTCTTCACTTCTTCTGCATTCTAATCTGACCATACTATCACACAACCATTCAAGCTCTATATCCTGGTGATTGTGGGTTTTATATCAATTCCAGAACTTAGAGAAACTGTCTCTCAAGTGAAATGAAAGAATGATACATGTTTATTCTGGCGAACGAAAACGACAGAGCGTTTACAATTTTTCATTTAACGCCTTGTTCATTGTGTTCATGTTTATTGAAAAACAGCAGTCCAGATTATTTCTTGGACAAACTTACTACTGCTTGCTCAAGTTCAACTTCTTCAAGCCTCTAGTACTACGGCCGTTGTACAATACTGAAAACCTCTACCCTGAGATCCCCCACAAATTCTATGTAACTTCTGATTAAAAAAAATAAAAAATTGTTTCCTGAAATCTTTAAATCTCAGTTCCCATCAAGAATCCAGAATAGATTGGTGAGTTAAAGTTCAAAAAGTCTGTTCAGTCATCTGGACACCAAACAAAACTGCGGCCGTCGAGGCAGAAGATGTATTGGACCCTCTGCCTCATACAATGGAAAAAGGTTGGAAGAAACAGCAGCACAAACCAGGAACCAATAGAAATAACTTCAGCTCTCATCAACATTGCCATGTCTAACAGCCTTCTAAATCAGACAAATAATCTACTACTGCAGATAATTTAACTCGAATTCTTACACTCGAACATCAAAAATTCATCCTTCAATTATGAATCATCAAAATTATTTTACAAATAACTTCAACTAATAATGAATGAAAACATATGTACAGCTTTCAAGAGAGAAATTGGAATGAGAGAAGAAAGCTACAGTAAAAGACCACTCCTTATCCCACCCCCAAGGTGACCCAAGAACAAAAATACATGCGAGTTTGGATTGATCATTGCTGTATATGAAACAGAAAATAAAACAAAGATAAATCTGTTAAACAAGTTTTCTAGCCTTCTCCATTAGTTAAACATATTCCATTGATTCCATTCTTGTTTTCCACGGGCATTCAAAGCTGGTCTTTTGCAGATTGGGCAGACGTTCTTCTCTAGCAACCACTGTTTTATACAGTCTACGTGGTATTCGTGTCCACAATCCAGAGTTCCAATCTTCTCCTGGTTCTCATATTCAGCCTGTAAAACCATCACCAACAACCACAATCTGTTAGAATTCGAACAAAGAATGGGGACCGAACATATTGGCTCAAAGGATAGTGGTTATCGATATTACCTGGCATACAATGCAGATTTCAGTCTCTTTGTCAACGTCTCTAGGCTCATTCCAATGGGAAGACGTCTCAGATGCAACGTGAATTCGTGTCTTCATATTACTTAAGATGGTTTCTTCTGACAACCCACTTTTTTCCATGCCAATCATTTCTCCCAGTGCTAGTAGTTCCTGCAGTTGCAATTGTAAAATTCATCTTAGATTTTATAATACAAGTCAAGAAAACTGCCATAACATTTAGCCAAGAAATAGCAAAAGTAGAGATCCAACAAAATGGAAAAATGAATCAGAAAAACAATCTACATTTTTACTCAGATTTACCTCATAAGGCATGTCATCTGTATCCAGCTGCAAATTCATGTGTTGGTTAATGGAATCAGTACCATCACTCGAGCCAAAATGATCCAATATATCAACCATCTGCACAATATATGGCAAATTAATTTACACTTGACAAGGAGAGATAAAAAAAAAAAACTAATAATATAGAGATATGCCAGGGAAATAAAAGACAATGAAAGAAAAATTACATCTTCGAAAATCGTTCTTGGGCCTAGAGCTGTTTGATGTACTCGATGAGGACCGTTAGGCTGGTTTGTATCCCGGATATTCATGTCTTGGTTGATAAAATTCCTATCTTCACTGAAGCCAAAATTCTCCGATACATGTTCTGAATGAATTCTCAAGGGGGGATTGTTATTGACTTCATAGTCATCCAACAACATAACACCCTACACATTATAATGAAAATTAATTCACAGTTCATAAGGAGAGATAATACAGAGAGGGAGAAAAACAAAAGAAAAGGAGAAGAAAATTACATCTACAATAATATTTCTTAGGGGGAGAATGCTGATGTCTTCTCGAGCTATTTGATGAACTACTCCATGAAGATTATTTCGGTTAAATCCCTGACGTCTATGATGATTTACTCCATGAAGGTTATGTCGGTTACGACGTGTCCCCGTACCACCCAGAGAAGAATTATGAGCAATGGTCCCATGATTTCTAGAAGTACTTCCATGACTAGGATCAATTTGAGCAATGGTCCCATGATTTCTAGAAGTACTTTCATGACTAGGATCAATTTGACTCCAAGACGGATGGATCATAGAAGAATGGTGGAAATTGGGTTCAACAGCTGCCCACAAATTGGCATAATTCACAGGATGTTGTTGTTGTTGTTGTTGTTGTTGTTGTTGTTGATGAACAAAAGTATACCTGGCTTCATAAAAAGTTCTGCTTTCATATTCAACAGGATTACTTGTGCTCCACCCAGAAGCTGATTGAAGTGACGACATCATCCTCCTCCTTCCCACCATTCTTTTGCAAGACAAAATTTAATTGAACCCAAAAAAAAATTCACTGGATTCAATAAAAAAATATGTATAAGCAACAGTCAATTATATAATAAACCCAGGAGGAAACAAGCAGTAATTTGTGTTACAAATCAACCCAGGAAACTAAAATTGGAACCAAAAGTTTTTTTTTTCACATTGTATAAAAACAGGGAAATCACAGAACAGAAACTTGAACTGAAAGAAGAATAAAAAAACAAAAACCTTAACAAAAATATTGATCCAGAAAGTGATTTTTAGAGAGAGAGAGAGAAGGGAAGGAATTGAAATACCTTGAAACTTTTCGAGGATTGCTGCAGCGTGAAAGAAGCGGAGAGATTGTGAGAGTTTTAGAGAGAGAAAGTGAAGTATTAGATCAAATAGAGAGAGAAAGAGAGTGGTTGATTATATAGCTATGTAAATGGCAAGAAAATAGGAAGTGGGTGCTTTATTAGAAACCAAGAAAGATAGCTTTTTTTTTTTTGTTAGATTTTAATTCAACACAAATTCCACCATTTTACAATTTAGACACCACCCCAACTTTTCACGAAATAGAAAGTTTCAAAAAAAATAAAAATGGAAAGTTGTATTCTGTTAAGATTCATACACTACTGATACACCCCTATTTTAACGGCTACTTTTCACAATGTCCCCCTGGTTAACGAAAAAACTAGAGAGAGGCGGTAGATAACATTAGTTATTAAACTTTATAATTGGCCAAGAGAACAAAAAATAATAAAATCATGACCAAAAAAAATCAAACTAACTTTCAAAATTTTAAAATCCAATTGATTGCCCTTAAAAAGAAACCTCTATTATGGGGATGATTACAAACTATGGTTTCAACCCATGGTACCCGCTAATTAATTATTAACTAAAAATTAGAATTACTCAACTTGTTTTTTATTTTTATTTTTGTTTTTCAATATTACGATTACCCCATACTTTTAAAAATAGTATGTTTAATTCTTGGAAAATTTTGTTTTTGAGACCCATATATAAGTTGTGAAAGTAGAGATAAGGTCTACTGTCCAACTTGGTCACAGTCGAAACACTGTGAAATTGTCCCCGGCTTTAAAAAGCCATTAAAAACTCCAATTCATTCTTTGAGAAAATGATAACCTCCCCAGAGATCATCATCACCAACCTCCCTATAGAGGTCATCATGATCTATAACTTTTATAAAATTGGTCTGAAATCAATATGGATGGTTTTGATAGTTGATGATTTTTTTATAAGAGTAATCACTATGACGACGATATCACACACCAAAAATCAGCCCATTTGTTCATCCCACCCTAAAGAATCCAAGTTTTTAGCAAGAGTCGCACTCAAACGGAGTCAAAAGTTATTTTTAGAACCCAAAAGTGACACTTCCACAACCCTATCCCTAATTTTCCAAAACCCTATCCTAATTTCTCAACTTATATGGTTCCCAAAACAATTTTTAAGGTTAAACTCATTTTAGAGTCCTATCATTCTAGGATGACCTAGACAATTTGAAGCCATCCGCATGCATGTAAGGGTTCTAAGCAACCCCATTCCCCTTGTAGCCCAGCTCGTTTTAGATGGAAAATCTATAATGAGAATGGGTTGCATAGAGCCCAGTGTGCATGCCATCAAATGTCCTCGAGTTTCCTGTGAAAAGATCTTGACAGCATGCACAAGGAACTCTATACAACATCTTTCACATCAGAACCTGCAGCTCAGTCACCCTTCCTCGTTTGTTGCTTTCCTTCAAAGGTATGTAACAACTTTCCTTGATCTCAATATTACCAGAGACTGGCTTTTGATTATTTGTTTTCAAGGTATGCATGTAGAGATGGCAATTTGAATTTGAGATTTGACTTAACACGACCCAGAACACTCGAGGCTCAATCTGGCATCCCAATTTAGCATGACTATACGCTCAATGGCTACGCATTCAGGCGCAATTGAGCCCAGGTGCATTAAATCTTTTCCCTTCAAAATTTTTTGACTATAAGTGTTGGCCTGATAATACACTCTTCATAAAGCCCTGTGTTTGTAATGTTACATTATACATCATCAAAAGTAGGAGGCTTAGTGCTGTATTACTTTTTAGTCGCACAGCAAAGGGAACATTTACAAGAAAGAAAGAGCTAGAATTGGATCTAGAAATGCTAATTGTAGAAGAACAATGGCAGCTAAACCCTTTCGTATTTGAGGCGCAGCTCTGTGTAATACATATTTTTCCAGAACTAGAAGATTTTAGGGTGGGTATTCTAGTTTATTCACAGACTTACAAGTTTTTCTTCTGCATTTCGCTCCTGCAAAACTGGGAGTGAATAAGCATTCATCAGTTCCTTCTGGAAGAAAAAAAACGAGTGGTTCATCAGTTTCAATTAACGGAAATATTACTCTTTCTCTCTCTAAATGAAAGGAAAGAACTGTCTTTCCCTCCTGCAAAACTGCGAATGAGTGAGCATTCTTCAGTTTTGAACCAAGAGAAAAAGAAAAGAAAAAGACAAAAAGAGAGTGCTATTAGTTTCAATTAACAGAAACAAATTATTCTCCCTAACGAAAACCAAGAACTGCCAAAAGTATGCTTTTATTTTGATGAGAAAACTACAATGGCAACAGATAGGAGAACACTTGGATGGACCTCAGAATTTGACACAGTGGTTAAAAAAAAGACCTACAAACGTATATACTAGACATCTACACAAACATGCCAATCCTTTTACCATTCAGACTTCAACAATTATTTTTTATCAATGTTTGATGGTGGAATAGCAATGAATGCGGGTTGTAAAATTTAGACTGACTGTTTACCAAAAAGAATCACATAACAATTCTGAAACTAGTAAATACTTTTAGACACCCTGTTCTCAAAATTATACAAACAGAAATTTACCTAACTCAAGTTAGAAGCCTTTTTAAACCTAACACAGGTTCAAAATATGCAACTCAGAACAACAAAATAAGACTAGGAAATTGATGAAATGAACAATGATTGAATCTCCAAAATAAGGTCTTAATAAGGTCGTGGACATGTACCCTGTCCACATTTCGGGAATAAAGTGCTCAAATGTCAAATTAAGTCGGGACTTTGCAAATTTTGGTTGCCCGTAAAGCTAATTGAATTGCTATAATATATATGAATATATGACGAATATATGCAGTCATGCCCAGAATAGTATCACATATGCTGGTTAATATAGTTCTAGAGTTTTCCTCAAATCATCTGTGTCCCATAGTGAACAAGACTAAATCTTCTGGTTAGGTAAAAGAATGTTATTAGAAGAAGATAAGGGGAAAAAAAAAAAAGGGAATTTGTTCTGCCCAGAAACCAACGCAGAAAAACTTGACTAAGGCCTCAACCACTAACAACCTTATCTGGATTGCAAACAACTGAACAAGATCTTAAAACAGAAGGCCCCTACACACAAATAATGCAGAGGTCCAAAAGAAGACTAAGGCCTTAATGCCAAGTATGATTCCCTCCGTCCCTCTCTCCAAATTATTCAACATATGGAAAATGGGGTAACGATCCCTAGCTTCCAGCCAAGAGGAAGGAGCTCCAAATATCGGCCAAAAATGGGCTATAGATGAGGAGATAGACTATTTTACAATTTCACTGACACAACGAGTAACGACGCACAATTATGCACCTTGAAGTCCCTCTTGTCATGAGGTGGGCGACAATGAAGATCTTGAAAAGGGATGACTGAAGGGAGGGATAACAGCAACCCCACACCCTCAGACCCTCTTAACAGGAAGTGGAACACAGTGTTAAACTCAAAGGATTAATTATATCGGCACTGAAAATGAGCCATTGTTGAACTCAAAGGTCATTATATAGACATGTCACAGAAAACAAGCCATTGGAATCCCGTACCCATCTTCTCTTCACAAGGATGGGCCATTTCCATCTTTTGCCATCGCCTCATAGCCAATGCCATCAAGGACTTCACTAAAAAGAAGCTACAAGATACCCAAAGTCACCATCTTTTTCATGGCATTGGACCGTTGGCTTAATGTGAAGTATAGAGATCCACTTACTTTGGTGGACTACGTATTCTTCTGATAAACTTTGGACAGTATCCCGAATGAAGAACACCATTAACAAAGATAAACCATGAACTGAAATAAAAATTTCATTGATCCCAAGATACAACTCAAAAGATGGGTTAATTGTGAAATAAGGTCTTATTTAAAGAATGACGTTTTAGCATAATTGGTTGAATTCGTTATAAGCTGAACGGAAAATAGAGGAATTGAGAAAAGGGTTAAATAAATTTTTTAAGTCCATCTCAAAAAGGAATTCCTAAAAACCCTAGATATGATATTAAACCCTAAAACACGAGAATTGAAAGAAGAAATAGATGAGAAGCTCACATGCTATGATCAACATCATCATTTGTGATCAGGATTATGAGGAGGGTCTTCTTGTCTAGAAGGGAGAGGATTGGAGCCCTTGATAATCCATCCTAGAGCGAAAAACGAGACCCCAGCAAGAATTGCAGTACCCCAAGCCTGGGAATACCATCTGCTATATTGTCGAATTGCAAACCTCCATTGATCCCTTAATGTTGCAGCATCCGGAATCGATGCATCCGGCGGGTTCTGGTAGTGGGGTTTCTGCCCCGAAAACGAACTCCCTTTGTTGCTACTGTTGCTGGTCTCATTAGAAACCTTAGGATTTAAAGAATTAGGGTTTTGCTTCTGCTCCGCCATGTTCGTTACTCCAGATCGTTCTCTTTTCTTTCCCTGTCTGGTTAATTATAGTATTTGTTTTGGCCACCTGTAGAGAGAAAGACGTGGAAAACCTGACGCGTAGCTTCTTTCCTTTCAATTCTTACTCCAATTTTGTCACTCATCTCAACGAGAAATTACTTTTAGCATCCTCAATGGGGTAAGGTAAAAGTCATATTGGATATTTTGAAATTAACAATAAAGAAAAAATGCCAGGCAGTGTACCTACATACCGCCCAGCAAAAAGGTTAGGATTAAAAAAAGGTTAAAACTAAAAAGTTGAGCAGACACCCTGCAAACCGCCCAGCAACAGACTGCAGTGTACTTGCACCCTGCCCAGCACATTTTTAATAGAAAAAATAAAATAAAAAATTCTAGGCGCTCACTTGTCACCCCGCCCAGCATCAGTCAGCGAGCTTGTAGCCTGCCCCGTAAAAAATCTTAGGGAAAATATTTCCCTTGGAAGTAAAAATGTTTTAATTCATTGTAGACACATAAACATCACTGAAACACAAAAAGAAAAGAAATCTTACATTATGTTTGATTACAAGGAGATGTGTTTTGCAGAATATATTCACTAAGTGCATTCCTTGAGAGGCCAAAGAAGCATTATTCTATGAAATTATGTTGAAAATTAAGGGCCCGTTTGGTTTGCGATCCAAAAATTTGTTTTCAAAAACTAATTTTCACTTGAACAAAACTATATATTGTATCACATCTAAAATTGCATTTTCACTTTACTATCAAATCTTATATGATTTCATTGAAAACGCGTAAAACAACATTTTTTGTTTTACAAAATCCTACATGATTTTATTGTAAATCCCTTAGTAACCAGATTCGTTCAAACTGTTGGACGCTCCCGCTCCCAATCCGCGTTTGGGAGTCGATTCGCGTTGGGATCGCGCTCTCAGAATTTGTAAACCGCGCTCCCAGTTTGGAAACCGCGAACTGAAGTTCATTAACACATTTTAAAGGCTGCAGCATTAAAAACTGTGAACATCCACAAGGAATGAAGACATACGCGTGTCAAAATACTCAATATTTTAGGCAGCTGTGTAACTTGTGTTACTGTGTAGTACTTTAATGGGAAATGTTAGTTGTCTACTTCATCGTCTTGACACGTGCAACGGATCGCTGCCTTTAATTGTACCTAGATCTAGCGGTCTACATTATAGGACACACATTGGATATTATTTGAAGGTGTTAGAAGCTTTAGAATAGTATGATTTTTTATGAGGATGATCTAAACGATGAGGAGATTATTCCTATAAAAAATAATCATCCCTTAGATCATCTTCATGTTGAATCCACAAAAATCTTATAACCACTAAAAATTGTATGAATTGATTGGATCCTAACTCATATACATAGGCGCTCCGAACCATAGGTCAAATTAAATTTGGCGCTCCGACACTCCCGCTCTACGATCTGGTTAGTTAGGTAAATCCTAAAACAGTTTTGAATGTAGTACAAGATATATATTATTATAGGTGTAAATTAATTTTTGAAAACAAATTTTTGGATCATGAACCAAACGGGCCCTAATTGTTTGTCATGATTTTAAGTTAGTAAAACCCAATTACGTGTAATTAAAATTGCAAACAAACAGTAGAATATTTATGTTGTTTCTACAAATCTAGCCCAATTCCATGAAAATCTTCAGAATTCATCCGATTCAACTACCCCCTAGGCACCCCAACCCTACCGTAGGGCCGGTTCTAACTAGGTTTCTATCCAACAGAGGTGTTTAACAAGCATCCAACCCTACCGTAGGGCCGGTTTCTAACTAGGTTTCTATCCAACAGAGGGGTTTAACAAGCTTCAACTCATACATGTCTCTGACTTCGATGCACAGCATTCTTAACCACAAAAAGAACTGCTTCCCCAAGCCACACCTTTTTTCTCTATTTTGTACCACCTGTAAAAGTCTAGGGTAGACAAGACAACTGGGGTTAAACTGGCCTTTCTGCTTTAGGAGAACATATTTAAGTGGGACTTTGACTAATATTAATGAAGGGCGGGACTTTTGCGGGATTTGAACCCCCGACGTCCAAAAGGGAAGGGAAGCCGTATTTCCAAGCACATTTTAAACATTCTCCTCAGAGCATCTCCAATGCAATGTGGATGTGGTAAAATAAGACTGCCACATAGGAAAAATACACATCTTTCCATAAAAAACTCTTCAAATGCTAACGTGAACATATAATTTTAAGTTGAGTTGGCAATGAAATGGAATGCTATTGGTGGAATGGAAAGACACTAGTGTGAAAAACGAGGACATTGTGAAGTTGAATGTCTAATTCTTTCAAATTCTAGACATTCAACTTCACAATGTCCTCGTTTTTTACATCCATTCCACCAATAGTATTCCATTCCACTGCCAACTCAGTTTAAAAGTGTGTCTTCATATTAATATTTGAGGAGTTTTTTTTTTAGAAATGTGTATTTTTCCTATGTGGCAGTCTTATTTTACCACATCCACATTGCATTGGAGATGCTCTCAGAATTTACCTCATACTGATCAAGCTATCTTTCAGTCTATTATGTTGCCTGTAGCAATTAATTCCAATATAAATAAGATTCCATTTGCTTCCAGAAACTATCATAATAACAATGTCAGATATTTGAGTAGAAACTGTTCCCACATTGAACACAATAACAATTGAACAACTTGTTTAACTACTAAAACTAGAAAACCCATAGCAGGGATGTATTTCTTGCGAGAAGAGGGGAGAATCACTGGTTTCGCACAAGTGTTTGTTGCACCGATGAGGTTATTTGCGAGCTTCAACCTTCTTCTGTTCTTTGGCTGAGAAAATTTAAAATTTAATGCACTTTATCAATCTCAAGATGTAATGTGTTTAAAACTATGATAAAGCCATTGAAGTAGGAAGGGAGAACTTACCTGCTTTCTCTTCTTCTCGCTTCTTAGCAGCCTCTGCCCTTTGTTGTCGTATCAGGGTCAAACGCTCTGCAAGAGCAAAATATAAAGCGAAAAATTATTACAAAATTAAAATGAAGAAGACCCCAGCAAACCTAGTGAATGAGCACAAGAAGTGAAGTCATTAAGTGAGAAATATTAGTGAAGAAACAGATAAAACAATACAGGATTGACCTAATTTTCTGATTGACTTTTGGGCCATGTCAGAAAACCATATTCATAACTTGGAAGGGAGAGGGGGAGGAGAATAGTTGGTCCACAAGCTCACCAAGTCTAGAAATATAGTCTATTCCAAAAATAGAAAGAATATCTTTTGATATTTTAAATTAGAAATTCTAAAAGAAAAATTTTCTTTTCATAGATGTAAGAAATAATAATATTATAAAGTTTTAGTTTTCTGTCAAAACCATCTCTTAGCAACAATACAGGGCCTAACTATTGAATTACCTTTTACCATTTTTAAGTGGGTATATTAGGTCAAGAAAACGAAAATAAGTTTATGACCACATACTATATAGCATAGTTTATGATACAAATTGAAGTCAAATAATAATAGAGGAGAAAGATATAAAAACAGTGAAAGACCAGATTCAGTATGGTATATAAGAGTATATCAGACATGCCTACCAAACTTTGCACTTACAGAGTTGGTTCACGTGAAGTATGGTAAGTAATTGTATTCCCGCTTTAAGTGGTGAACTTAACCATCATATAGATGGAAATAAACTAAGGCAAGGAATAAGGGTTCAAAATTACTGCCTGAAAGCCTACCTAGATCTTTTCTTGCTTGTTCTGTTTTTCCCTGTTCCTGCAGCTTCATATATCGCTCATGAGCTTTCTGTTTCTCTATCTCCTCTCTGCAAACGAATATTAAGGAAATGTGAAGACAGAAATATATTACTAATCCTTCACCTGAATATATAACCAGGTGGCCATAACAAGTTCGAAGAAAGTAAAAAAGCCTAGGCAAATTAGGTTGTTATGCCATTTGAAATTAGAGAACTAATATTCTTGTTGTATGGAAGATTTTGAACAAACAATCAACACTGACTAGTTTTATTGAATTTAAACCAGAATCAAGAAATTACACGAAACATATTCTCCAATAGGACAGACACTATATAATTTAATGGTTCTTTATTCAAATAAGAATTAAACAAACATACTAGACAACAGAACTCCCAAGCCCACAAGGTTCAGGCTGAATCAAAAAGTAAAATCAACTTTATGTAATAGAAGAAGCTAGATAAGAAAAAGATACCTATACTAGTCGACACTCGACACTGATCACCCTCCCTCCCCACTCTCCCACAACTCACTAACCAATCCACAAACTCCAGAGAACCACCACAACATAAGAGCGAAAGAACCAACAGCCAGTGACAGTATTTCATATAGTCTAGTGAACAAAGAAATCCCACTTTCTATGAGGGAGGTACGTACAGAATGTTTACTTCATCAGGAGCATTAACAGATTCTCTAATGTGCAGAAAATAAAGTCCTAGTTACACCTGATCAATTCAGCTTGCACCTAGATCAAACAAAATGACTCATTAATGAACAAAGCTCTGCCAGACTTTTTCTGCACGACTCATCACTTGCATTCAAGTATCCTTAACAGTACTAAAAGTTATTACTCTCCTCTTCTTGCATTCAAGCAACATTAATGCCACTCATTCTAATGTGCTAGATCTATTTCACCTCTACTTAATCGCATTGATGTACTGATCAAAATAATTGAAATGCATTACTCTTGAGGGTCAACAAGTGAGCTCTTGGATATGTAGTTAAGCAATTTTGGTATCATGGAATTTGTCAAGATAGAGAGGTGACTTATTGTAAAAAAAGTAATACTGCAATAAGAAAGAACAAGTGGATTCCCATTCACAAGCCAACCCTTTGGAGACTTAACAGCTTTCTGGAAGAAAGGATATCATCATTATAATTTGAATACTTGATGAGAAAAGATGCACGGGAATTTTTTTAGTAGTCAGGTAGGAAATAAGCTTTCCCTAACATATGCATATAACAAGAATACAGAAAATACAAGATGACGAGACAAAAAGAAAATGGAAAAGATCCAATTCAAGTAAAAAACAAAAAGTCAAAACAGTTGCATTAATTAAACGGACATCATAAATATAAGCTTCAACAAAAACAAAACAGAAAAATTAGAATTAACTTAACAGGAGTTTACAAACCTTTCACGTCTTGAGAGTTCAGTCGTCTTCTCAAGCTGCAAAATTAGAATTAAATTAACACAAATATAAGCTTCAACAAAAACAAAACGAAAAAATGGTTCGTACTAGAAGTACTATAAAGTTCGGCACAGAGAGAAGTCTTTGCTTGGATAAGTACGCAATGAGAAGAATCTTCAAGCAGTCAAGTATCAACAAGTATTAAAAGCATCAGTTTAAACTAATGTACCACGTTATCTTACAAAAATGGTATGAACTTGTTATTCTGTTTATACATAAAATTTTAACTAATTGAGATAATTAAGCATGCTATTAAGAGGTTAGTAATCCAGGTTTACTTTAGGTCCCCACTCACAAGGAAAACAAAAGTGGCGTTCTACCAAATCTGTAGCATATTGGAAAAACGAAACCCCGTCAGTTTAAAGTAGGAAAGCTAAAACTTTTATGACCTCAATACAGAGGTACTAATATAAACATAAAAAAAGAGATGTGTAGGGTTCCTTTTACCTTATTCACAAAATACTTAACAGAATCACTAGCTATTTCTAGAGTCACTCTGCCTCATATGATTAATCTCTTATAGGTTCTTCTTACATTACGTAAATGTTTTATCTTCGGAACAATTTTGAAATTCATCTAAAGAAAACATATGAAAGATAATAATTTATTAAACCACTAATTAGCAGTATGCTTCTCTACTTAAAAGTATCCTATAACCTGTCTGATAAAATAAAGCATCAGTATGACTTCACAGATACTGGTAAGTAGAACTACAGGCACAGATCAGGCTATCCTTGAAGAATCATTCTAGTAAGCCAAATACCAGATAAAACAGTTCCATCAATCAAGATAGCCATCCCAATTACGTTCGAAATAGAAGTAGACATAAAACCAACTACAAGATATCCTTTGTACATGAGAATTGAGAAGGACTATAAGTCTATAACAAGGTGCAACATAAACAGGTTATCATTAATCTTCGTAGCAGATTGCTGAATGGTATCAACGACCATTAAACGCATTTGTAAACATACTCAAGCACATAAAGGCTAAAATTCACTCATCAGCATGTTCACTGAAAAGGTGTTCAGTGCTTCATCCCAAAAAAAATTCTCTACTGTTACTAAAAAAGCTAAGAAAAACAATTGGACAAATAAGACTTGTGTTCTTCAAAGCCGCGAGATTTAGCAAAAAAACGACAGGCTTACGCTCTTTATCAAAAGAAAATTAAAGCATCCAAAGGTCAAGTGCTGTAGGAGTGTATAACAAGGAAGATATTGCCAACTTACATCAACATCTCTAGCTTTCACATTCTTTTGTTTTACCAAATTAGGATTCTGAATCTCAATAACACCCTGGGTGCCTTTCCGCTTCTGCCCAAAAAAGTGCCAATTACAATTAGAACTGATTTTAATGCAAAATGCCAACTCATGCCAGTAAAACCAGGTGATAATATATCTTGGATATATACTAATATAAAGGCAACAGTTGTCTGAAAATTTTGCCACATATTCATTACCATTAATTCTGTCTAATATTTATAAATAAATAAAACCACAAAATTTTCTAAAAATTTGCTGTGTCAAACACATTGCGATATTCACATGTCAGGCACATGCTGACACACTTTTCAAACCAACAATGATAATGATTTACATGTACTTCTCAAAAAACAATCATATTGAAGCAGAAGTCTATACTTTAAAATGGTAATAAATAACATACACAAGATTGAACATCAAAGAAAAAATTTGGCAAGTACACCAACCTCATTTTCATCTTCAGACTCCTCTTCAGATTCTGATTCTAATTCTTCTTCTACCTCTTCAGCTTCCTCCTGATAGTGACAATGAGTTTATTTTTCTCAATTCAAGAGAAACTATAAAGGATAAAGGAAAGAAGGATATGCAAAAAAATTGACAGCAGATAGTAATGCCATAAATTTAGGATCTACTAAAATACCATGAGAACTATTACTAGGATGAATCTCAAACATTTAAATAAGCCCATTTTTTACCAATAAAAAGATTAGGAACATTTTTTGGTACAATAATTTTTCTGCAACATGGTCTTGAACCAAAGCTGCGAAGTAGACACATCACTTGTCCATCAAGACTCAAAAGAGTGAAATTAAGAGCCTAAACCTTGCCAATTGTGAATTACCTAAGACTCTACATAGTGGTAGTCCATGTTATGTGCCAGCTCCAGATCTTTAGTCATCAAAGTGTAGAAAGCATAAGCTTCAACTCGGAGTGAAATTAAAAAATTTGCACTATTGAGTATTGTACACACACTAGAAACTTCTTTAGCCATTTTTGACTTAAGTATACCTCATGCACCATGATACAGTCGCGCATCAAATGAACAAAAAAAGTGCTTTAAGGCATACACCTCATGTGAGGTACAAATACAAGATACCTAATGATTCCCCAATACCATTTACTCTTTTCACTTATTTGTGTGGTGTTACCACTTACCAGAATATGTAGCCACACGATTTACACTTCTTAACAACGTCAGTGTTTCTTAAATTCTTTTAGTTTATCGATTATGATATTTTTTTTAGGGGATTATAAATTATGATATAACATGGATATAATACTGGTATCATTTTTACATGGCAATTGCAAAGGAAGTGTACAATCTCTATTAAAGTTAAATAACTGAATAGATGCTACTATAAATAACACAATATTCATTTATTAAGAGAAACAAAATAACGTACTTGTCTGAAAGTGCGCGGGCGAGCAGAGGTACCAGCAACTGCAAATAATTCAAAGCATGAAAAACGATTAATCAAGTAGAGCAATATTCTGACAACAAATTAAGATACGCAACATCAACTCCTAGTTACAACAAAAGTCATGAAATAGAGTTTGACAGTTGGACTTTGAAAGCAATCAAGTATTAGTTTGCATTTTGCAATGAAGCAACTATTAATCCAATATAAGAACTTGGCATGTGTTTGATTTATTTAAGTAATTGTTTTGCAAGGAAAAAGAGAAACCAAAGCTTTAATACATCCAAATGCAATTAGTGAATTTTCAATAGCTAAAGAGTGCCCCAGAGTTTCTTCAATTGCTCCACAAAGAAGAGACATACTAACTATAAACCTTGTATGAATTGAACAGTGGAAAGGTCTTCACCCTGATGACCCTCCAAAGAAAATAACTGCACCTCTAAAAGGAGTTAAACATCATCAGTAGAAAGAGCAAAATAATCCCCATAAACACTAAGCGAAAGGAACTCTCTGATTCTAGAAGAATCTGCAAGATTACAGATACAGATCCACGGAATGGTTATATCTTCCTTACAAGAACGAACTTGCCGACCTTCACAAGTGAACAGTTACATGCAACCAAAAAAGTCAGTTCTTGGGTGAGTTTTTTCTGCATCTCTATTTTGAAGCCACAAAGGCATACTTCTGAGACGCGATTACTTGCAGTCAAGCCAGAAGACAAAATAAATCATGACTATCACAATCTATCTACTATCCTAATATTGGAGTGAACATCATCTGGCGTACTTCGTCCTTCAATTGTATCTAGAACTTATCTCTAATCACTGTATACTAAAATATTTCCTCAGTCCTCACAACCAACATCTACTTAGCTCTTACCTTTCCTAACACTTTGTTAAAGCCTTCCACTTACACCAAACGTACTTTTTCCTCACTAGTGCCCTCAAATTGATCTTCAATTTCCATGTTCCTATACTAACCCCACTGGATCAACCAAGACTTGTAAAAAAATATTTGCCTCCCAAAGAAAATCTTCAAGAATCACTCCTGATGTTCTATTAAGACTGACCCTAAATCAATCAAACACCTAATTCACACTCTTTAGCACAGAAAAAAAAAAATTCAGGCAGTGACTTACAGGTTTCAGAATTTCACTCAATCTAAATAATTCGAGTTCAAAGAAATTTCTGAGTATTCTATTCTTCAAGACTTCAATAATTTACTTCGTCATTGTTAATTTTGCTATGCAATTGACTTTCTAATATCAAACGAACCAAAAGTAGACTTAACAAGAATTGCAATAGAAATTAGAATCACCAATCTTACTCCAAACGTTTTAACAACAACTCGCAAACTTACAACAGATCTAACAAGGAAACTGCTCTGAAATTGCTTATCAAAAAAACAAAATAAACAAAAGCTAATCTGAAATTAAGCAATCCAGAAACCCTAGAAAATTTAATTGAGCAAATAAGAGAGAGAGAGAGAGTAGAATCTGTAAGTGCTTACGCATCTCTTCGGGAGTGGAGAAGTGCCTCCGTCCAGTAGGCTTGCCCTTAAACTTTCCTCTTCCCATCTCTCTCGCTTCGAAGCTGAATCAAACTTGGGAAAAATCTGAAGAATTCGTCTTTCTGAAACCCCTCACCCTCCCTCGCTTCTCTGTTTTCTGTGTATTTCTGCGTTGGTGATGGTGATGGTGATGGTGATGGTGATGGGTATTTTTCGTTTTAACCCGACGGTTCCCCTCTCTCGTTCGGATTCGGAAACCCTAGTTGGACTCCTTTTAGAAAAGAAAAGTGGGAAAGATACGGTCGTTAATTCGACGGCCAATAACAATCCAATTGGGTCTAGGTGTTTATGAAACGTAGGAACTCTGGGTCGGCGTCATACACCTGCCCACTTTATTCTTTGATACTGATACAGCAATTCTCATCACAAAACCAGTGGGATTCCATATTTGTGTGACATTTACAAATATCTAATGAGGATGGATTCTCACATTGTGGACAAACATAATTGTGGGATCTACGTAGAGATGATCTAAAAAATATTGATGCCATTTAGAGATGATCTAAAAAATATCTTTAAGTGGGAAAAAATATTGATGCCATTTAGGGAAAATAGATCTTTTATTTCAGAAACACTCTTCCAATGCTAATATGACCCTCCAATACTAATACAGAGATCAACTTGGTGACTTGGCGGTATAATAGATTGACATTGGTAGAATTAGAACACATTGTGAATCCAATCGTCCTTGATTTGTCAATGTCTAAGCATCTTAGCTAGTAACGAATAAAATCTTAAAAACACTAAATTTTACTTTTTTCTTTTCAACAAATTTAAATAAAATCAATTCTACCGCTACGTCAACTTTCAAATTATCTTCACATTAGCATTCGAGAAGACAAATGTGTATTTATCTTACCTAGTAGTTAATTTTTACCACATTCATATTAGCATTGGAGATGCTATAACTTTCTTTTTTATGGGTTTATTGTCCAGATTATAATGAAAGAGAAGGCATAAATTGTAGCTAGTAACAAGTGTGTGGAAGTGCAAAGACAGCAGCGAATCTACGTTGTAATAAGGTGGTCAGTTGACCACCCTCCATTTTCAATTTTTGGCATAAAGGCTTGACAATCTATATCTTGCTCACCCACTTTCATTTCTTGCTCACCCTAAACCCCAATTTTATTTGTTGTTCACTCCAATAAATACTCTTGCTAACCTAGTGCTTATTTATTTTTATTTTTTTTACTACTTGTGACTTTAAAAAAAAACTAAGTATTCTCATATGAGATAGGATCTGCATACGTGACAATGAGTTTACAATGGCATGTGGGGACTACATTCATATGATCTAAGGGCTGGTTTTGAGTAAGGGTGGTATCCTCATCATGTAGATAATCATCGTAAAAAAACTATCTCGTTCTAAAACTTCTAACCCCATCATCCATAATTGGTTGCAATCAATGGTAAGATGAATGGTCAAACACCGTTGATTTTTAGTTAGTGATGGTGGAGTTACGTACAATAATTAACTAGATTTTTACGATGATGATCTACATGATGAAGAGAACATCATCAACCAAATTTCGCACTTAGATCTTCTCATGTGGGCCCCATGGGCCCATTGTAAACTCATTGTATAAATAAAGATGTATGTTGATCCTAACTTTTCTTTTATTATAAACAATTGATCCACTCACCTAAATGAACAAATAAGCGAATAACGATTCTCCTTCCATTCAATATTGAGTTTTTTTTTTCCTCTTATCTTTTTATCTCTCTTCAAGCCTCCGTTAACCGATGAGCAACAAATAGGTTCTCTGTGTGTAAGCTTTTTGAAATCAAATTTTAGATTTCATCTTAAAGGTTGAAATCAATTGTTTGATATTTTCAGTTTTACTTTCTATACACCAAAACCTTTTAATTTATGGGTCTGATTTTGATTTTTAAAAAGTCCTTTATGATCAGGGTTAACGTTGACTCGTCCACCCCAATGAAAATTCCTGAATCCGCCACTGCGCAGAGGAAGCTCTAGAATCTATACCTTAATTGTGATTGCCTCATGGGCGAAAAAAAAGAGAAAAAATGAGTTAAGAATGAATCATGTGCGCCATGTGTATTTATATCATAAGTACTTTGTGTGGTTTTTTTTTCTTTTGGCAATTGGTTACCAGCGATTGGGTGGTCCATCTAGACGAATACGATGGATTAACACATTCTAGGATAGTGTTTATTTATTTTCTTTCTATAGTTCATGTAGCTATTGTGTCCACTTTTTTTTTTCAAAATGATGTACATTCTCCCTGAATCTAACCATTAAAAGTTATAAAGTCATTCCATAATACCTTAAAAAAGTGCAATTTTTAATGATTATACTAGAGAGAAAATATACACCACTTTGAAAAGAAGTTGAGCAAAATAGGACTCAACAATTTTCAATGATTTCTAAATTTTCAATCACCAGATGATGGGATTACAAGTTTTAAAATGTCATAATTTTTTTAAGGATGATTAACATGGTGAAAATATTATTTTGCACAACGTTTTTTACACAACCTTGAGGGGGCTCACATGTGAATGATCCAAGGGCTAATTTTTTATGATGATTTTTCCTCACAATATATATCATCTTCACGAAAAATCAACATATTCTAAAACTTCTATCCCCAACAAAAGTTGATTGAAAATCAAAGAGAGTAAATGACCATTCTAAAATATGTAACCTCTTCAAACTTTTAACTCCCTCACTAAGTAGATAAATGGGATAGAAGTTTTAGAATGTATTAGTTTTTGGTGAGGATGATATACATGGTAAAAGATATCATCCTCATCGAAAATTAACCCTTGCATCTTTCCCATGTGGGCCCACAAGGCTGTGTAAAGAGAGGTTGTGTAAAAAGATCCTTCCAACTATAAAACTACCTCCCCAACCCCACGTCCCCGTAGGTCGGTTTTCCCCAAAAATATTTTGTCCTCTCACACGCGTGTGTGTTAGTCAATTATATGGCATATTATTTGGATGACCCATGGACTATTGTGGCGCCATTCACGTGTAAATCGAGTGTATCTATAAAAATGAATTTAGATGATGTAATTGAAATAATTGAAAAAGGATACAATTGTAATTTAGTTTTTTGTCCAGGGTTTGTTATGGGAAAGGAAAAAAGAAGAAGAAAAAAAAACGTTCGAATGCACCGACAATCATTAGGCTGAACCGTCTGCCCTTCAAAGTCGCGGCTTTGTCCTTGGATATGTCGATGAATAGACTATCGACATAAAAATCAGCCCTTGGATTGACTCCAAGTACCACCCACTCGTATCTAAGTAGATTGTATAAATAAAATGGGTATTAGGGCAAGTACTATGGCAACCTCATTTATCCATATTGGAGAGGTTTGAGGGATAAGTCAAGTACTAAGGTGACACATAACCTTCAAATTTTTCCCTCAACTATAAATCTGCCCAAATTTGAGGCTGAATATAGAGGAAAGAGGGATCGATAAAGACAAATCAGGGCGACAGAGGAATTAGAGGGCGAGAAAGGGATTGTCACCCTCTACAAGGATTATTGGGCGACAGATGATTGAAGGGGTGTTGGCGGCATTTGGTAGTAAAAGGCAATGAATGGCGATAAACTAAATGAAGGGCGACAAGGGGACTTGTGGGCGACAGTCCCTTTGTCTCCCAATTTTTTAAAGGGACTGTCGCCCACAAGTCCCCTTGTCGCCCTTCATTTGCTTTATCGCCCAACATTTAGTTTATCGCGGCCTCAAAATTTGGTACCGATTCTTTAGTGCTTGCCCCTCCCTCTAACTACCATTTGAGTTTTATTGCACTAAAATTTGGGGGATACCATAGTACTTACCCTTAGGTAGATCTACTTAAAATGATGTGATTTAAACAAAGTGAAGATCATTGTCACACATAATATTGACGAGTATAAATTAAATGTAAATAAATAAAAACATTTGCCGGGACCACATCAATATTTAAAAAATGATAAAGAAAAAAAAGAAAAGAAAAGAAAGACCGACAAAGGGACAGCTCCAGCTGGTCGAAGCGCGGCTCTCTCTATCCCAATTTCTTCTCTTTTTAGCTGGCTAAAAGGGCTGCAGCCGGCCAAACGGGTTAAGGGCCATCCTTGGGCTGTGAAGTGAGTCGGTTTGGTTTCAGAAGAGTAATGCTACACGTACAGCCAGTTTGACGTAAACAATGACCGGACGCTGACGTGGCGATATATTACACTCAAAATCTCGTCAAATTGAAAGGCCTAAAAAAATTAATTTTTTTTCACTTTTTGAAAGTTNGGTGAGGATTGTGGTTCAAAATGTTAGAGGAAAAAAAAATAAAAAGGCTGACCTGGTACCGACGATATGAAGATCTGTGCTTTAAATGTTACCGGAGATGTGGGCGAGATACCTCCGTCGAAGAGTGGCCGAAAGATGAAGAAGGAAGCGATAGAGAAAGATCTGTTTTTTTTTTAACCCAGATCTATTTGAAAAGTAGATAAAAGCTTGGTCGTATTTTGGGGGTGGTGACACGACTTTCAAAAAGTGAAAAAAAATTAATTTTTTTAGGCCTTTCAATTTGACGAGATTTTGAGTGCAATATATCGCCACGTCAGCGTCCGGTCATTGTTTACGTCAAACTGGATGTACGTGTAGCATTACTCGTTTCAGAATTCAGATAAAAGTTCACGTTCCTGAGAGCTTTAAAAAAAAAAAAACGAACACCCACCCATCCCCGACAAATTCAACAAATCTGATCGATAAAGTCAGTCCTTCTAGAATGTCAAGTTTACTTGTACAAACAGGATAGCAAACATCACCATCCCTCCAATCAGGATAAACTGCACACAATTCAAGGAAAAAACCATCAAGTTGTTCTCATCTACCTCATACACATTTCATCGCTCCCGTATTATATATCCAGACCGTTAATCTATCTCAAGGTTTACACATCAGAATCCTAGTAAAAAAACTAACAATCATCCAACAGTCCAAAATTCCCATGACGTCTGTAGTAATCTGAAATCTGGATAAGACAGTTTCCTGCCCATAGCTATATTAAGTCGAGTGCGGACAAAGCTTTCCAAATTCCCAAATTCTGATGATTTTGTTTCCACTTCACCACCAATTTAAAAACTTCCAAAGTTCCAAACCTCCTTCAATCTCTCTCTCTCTCTCTTCTTTCTCTCTCTAAAATTTCTTCAATTCTTCTCAAAGATAAAAAACTGATCAGACTCTAATTCTCGAGCTTGAATCTTCTCCATCAATGGCGTCGTCGTCTTCATCTTTGACCGATCAAGTATCATGGAGAGCTTCAGTTTTAACCAGACACCTTAACCAACTTTCAATCTCATCTTCCTCTTCTCCTTCTCTAGAGTCATCTATCTGTCTGGAATACTCTTCTCCTGAGCTATCAGAGAAGATCAATTTTGATATCAGAGAAATGAGGAAGTTGATGGACGACCATAATTTGGAAGACAGGGATTGGTTATTTGGATTAATGATACAAAGTAAGCTATTTTGCCCTAGAAATTCTGGTGGTAGGGTTTTTGTTTCACCTGATTATAATCAGTCGATGGAGCAACAAAGGGAGATGACGATGAAGAGGATTGAATATCTGTTGGATCGAGGTGTCTTTAATGGGTGGTTGACTGGAAAAGGAGTTGAAGATGAGATGCGGAAATTCGCTTTCTTAGATGTTGTTGGTATTTTTGATCATTCCCTCGCCATTAAGCTTGGCGTTCATTTCTTTCTCTGGTACGTATTTTGTCTCCTCGATTTTCTTTAATGTCGTTGTTTGATAAATTAGGGGTGCCATTTTGTCTCCCTTCTGGCTTTACCTCAACTAATTGGATATGAATTTTTTGTTCTCCAGTAAAAAGAGCTCAATTTTTACCTTTTAAATTTGGCTGAATTTTTACAGAGCAATGTAATTTGGCTTTCATTCAATTGGAACTTGGTTGATATACCAAACCTTCAATGAGTTTGGTTAAATTTCATGGATTATGCATTTCTACTTCTGTGATTTTTCACCTTTTCAGTATGCAGCGCCTGTTGGACGTACCTGTCCCAACTCCCAAGTCATTAGTATGCTTAGTTGAACCGATTTCACTGATTATACTCTGCTAAACTTGATCTAGTTAGTTAGGTATTGCCTTGATTTTATATCCTTCTAGAGTTCTAGTAAGGAACGTCGCAGACCCACGCGCGAAAAGGAAGACTGTTCCCTAGAATGAACCATCCCAAAACTCCATGCATGGGTAGTACTTCACATCTTCAGAATGATATCCAGTTGGAAAAGGAAATCCAACTAAAGATAAGTTTCCCACATGCTAAATGTTCTCTACTACTTCGTTCATAAAGGATCAGAAGCATATAGGTTTGATCTAGAAAAGTTCCAATACGTTTGGGGAATAGGAACCACTCTTTTTAGACCGTTCTCTTCAAATGCTATAGGGAAAGTGGATTTCTTCCTCATGTTATTTAGTGTTGGGAACCTCAAATATAGATCATGAATCTTTTATGTAGAAGTGAGGCATCTCCAGGACAAATTATTACAAGTAGTATATAGTATGACCGAAAACATAAGGAGTTACTTATTTTCTATGTGGTTTCAGAATTACCACATTAGAGATCTCTTTTCAACTTATAAATTTATACAAAGTTACAAGTTTATTTTGATTGATTTTGGGTCACAAATGGTTTTGGATCTTCTCTGCTTCCTTTTCATCTTTAACAGCTGGTTTGACCAGGTGAGGCACAAGTCTCCTTCTCCTCTTTCCTACAATGTGTGGATCGCTTCAATCGGAGTTTGACAAAATTATGACATATTTAGTGCGAACATTCCGTTGGAAAAATTATTAATTTGTCGTATGTCGATTCTCCAAGATCACATTCTAGTTAAACTTCCATATAGTAAGCATGCTGGATAGTAATCAAGTGTTAGAAACAGAATTTTGTTATTATTAGGAAAAGAAATACCACTTCTTCAGGATTGCTGATTTTGATTTCTTCAATTCTTTAGCTCAAATGAAATACCAGCAAGAAAAACCTTGTAAATTCTACACAACATAAGTAAATTTTTGGGTTAAGTTGTTATACACTTAAAAGTCTTAAACCATAAAGTTTTGTAAATTATTTTAACGGCAACATTTTTTACACTAAAATAAATGCTCTAAAGTGGAAATTGTGTAATATAAATTTTTTCCCTTAAGTCTTTTCAACCTAAAAAATTACATCCTTAAAATAAGTGATGGATAATTTACTGGAAAAATGTCACTGCCTGTTGAAGGTCTAAGAAACGCTGATATTGTAATTGCCATTGTTTATAATTACACTAATTATTATAGTTGTGATATTAAAGAAGGCATTTAATAACTATGACATGCTATCTTACCTTATGGGTACAGGGGTGGTGCCATCCAATTTTTTGGCACGAAGCGCCATCATGACAAGTGGTTGAAAGACACCGAAAACTACGTGGTTAAGGGTTGCTTTGCAATGACTGAGTTAGGACATGGAAGTAATGTATGTAGAGATTATACAGGCATATTTATCAAGAGTGATTTTTCAATTTTTCTTCTTCTCTGATTCCACTCTAAATTTCTAACTACTGCTTCTTGAATACTTTGTTTAAGGTTCGAGGGATCGAAACAATCACAACTTATGATTCAAACACTGGAGAGTTTATTATTAACACACCTTGTGAATCGGCTCAGAAATACTGGATTGGAGGAGCAGCCAATGTAAGGAAGTTCCCCGATAAAGAAGAAATCTGTTTAGTGTCATCATGGTTGCTAGTATGCTGACATATTGTTCTTCATGGCATGTAGCATGCGACACACACAGTAGTATTTTCGCAGCTTTATATAAATGGGGTTAATCAAGGAGTTCATGCATTCATAGTCCAGATCAGAGATGCAGATGGAAATGTATGCCCAAACATCCGTATAGCCGATTGTGGTCATAAAATTGGGCTGAATGGAGTTGATAATGGTCGTCTTTGGTAATCTTAAAATTTTCTGCCTTCTTATCAGTTATGATTGGTATGATAAACTTTTTCAAATTTAAGTTCATGTGGTATTGCTGACTTCTATTTACAGGTTTGACAATGTCCGAATCCCTCGAGAGAACTTGCTGAACTCTGTAGCAGATGTATCACCGGATGGGCAATATCTGAGTGCAATAAAAGACCCAGATCAGGTGACAAGGGCTAAAAAGAAGTGTTCCTTCTCCATTTTGTGATGTTTTCTCGTGAAATTCCCTGTCTCTTTTCTTTATGGATCCTGAAATGGAAAAACAAATTTCAGGCTGGAGATGTTCTCGTTTTAGTCTGTAGAAGCTACTCTTTTTTTTTTTTTTTTTTTTTTAAAATAAACAACTAAATGTGTTTATGTTTCAGAGATTTGCGGCATTCCTTGCCCCACTGACCTCTGGCCGTGTAACCATTGCAGTGAGTTCAATATACACATCAAAGGTATGATTCATGTGAAATTCACCTCCCCTTTGGCTGATAATTATATTCTGTCTTGGAGGATGTTCTGATGTTTGAACCAAGCTCAGGTTGTCTGTTCATTAATTTATATTCCAGATCGGCTTAGCAATTGCCATAAGGTATTCTTTGACGAGGAGAGCTTTCTCTGTTTCACCAAATGGGCCTGAAGTTCTATTGCTTGATTACCCTAGTCATCAGCGGCGGCTCTTACCTCTTCTTGCAAAAACGTAATTATCTCTCTTACTGTCTTCATAATACTTACAATGTTTTTGAGATGTAGGCCCAAGTATGACTTCAGAGGTTGGATTTGATAGTGTGAGTTGTCATCTCAACATTTGAGCTATAGACAAGTAATACTTCAGCACTCTGAGTTAGCTGTTAAAATCAGAAGGCTGCACTTGATCATGTTTTGTTAAGACGTCCTTCTTCCTTCATTTATTTTTCTAGAGTTGTTGTTTTGTGGACTTAACTTTGAGTCTTCCATGCCCATGGTGCATATGTTTGGTATGCATAAGACTAGCTACTTGTGAGATCTGTCAAATGGTCAAAATTTTAAAGTTCATTTGGCATACTTCTCTGCAAGTAATGCTAGTGAGGAATGTCAATAGTTCCTTTCTTGTTTAAGTATGAATCTACATGATTTGGTTCCGTGTGTTTATTTCTTTTCTTTATCTCAATATCATTTTTTCTTTTTCTTTTATTTTATTATTTTTTTTTGAAGAAAATTTCTAGTAATCTTAGAGCATCTCCAACCGGGCTCTAAAATTTTTTTAGAGCCTAAGCCCAAAAATCACACTCTAACCGGGCTCTATATAGGGAGCTCGGGCTTTAAAATTCAAAAAAGGGCTTCAAATATAGAGCCCTTCTAATTATAGAGCCCAACACTATTCACACTTTAGAATTCCAATTTTAACCTTTTTCATATATAAAAACAATTATTTTGACAAACATATCCCTAAAAATATTTACATGTTTGCCATCAACTTTTTCAAAGGCTTATTTTTTCATGTTTTTGTCATTTAAGATTATATATTCATCCAATTGACAATTGTTTAATAATTTAAAACTCTATTTTGTTTTCACTTCATTTCTCTTTATTTCTTTTTCTTTTTTGACTACTCACTCAAATCAAATAATATTCTCTTTTACTTGGTGGGAAATTATTTTTGGTGGGAAATTATTTTTAGTGGAAAAGCATTTTTGGAGAGAAAACAATTTAGAACCCAATTTCAGAGTCCGATGGGTTGGAGTACAAACATTGTTGGGCTCTAAAAAATAGAGCCAGATTCCTTTTTAGAGCCCAATTTCAAAATCCCGGTTGGAGATGCTCTTAGTCCAGTATATATGCTTATGGTGATTCTAAGATTTGAGACGTTCTTGGTCCAATATGTAACCTTATTGTGATTGCATGTGATTAATTTTTCTTGTTCTTTTGCGCCATTGTCAAAGGATTTGACTGTTCCTGAATCATCTTGATATATAGTAATTGACAAACTTCTACGTCATTCTTACTCTATTCCATCTAAGTTGGTTTCTTAGACCAATTATAAGTTGTTATATAGAGGGTCATTTTAATTTTCAATCCAGGGAATGTCCTTAAAACTTATCATCTCTTGTAAATATGATATGAGAATAAGAGGAACCAAGTCCAACCAACCCATCAATATGAATCTATTTGTTCAACAGATGTGCCATGAGTTTTGGAGTAAACTACTTGAAAAGGATATATTTGAAGAGGACTCCAGAAGCAAACAAAACCATCCATGTTCTTTCCAGTGCATTCAAGGCTGCGTTCACCTGGCATAATATGAGGACCCTTCAGGCAAGTCACATATAAATGCACATATAAATATTCCCTGTGGGCATTTTTCTGACTCCATTTTATTGGAACATTTATCAGGAATGCCGTGAAGCCTGTGGGGGGCAAGGTCTGAAAACGGAAAACCGCATGGGTCCTATGAAAGGTGAATTTGATGTGCAGTCCACCTTTGAGGGGGACAATCATGTTCTAATGCAACAGGTAGGTGGGAAAAAATAAATGTATTTGTTTGTGAGGAAAGGTGTGAGACTTCATTCCGTGGGAAGTTGGTGTAGACTTCCTTTTATTTTGTTGGATTGCCATTATTTTTTGTTTCATTTTCTATTGTAGTTGGTCTAGACTCTGAAGCAGTTGGCTTTGTGTTGACGTGTGGTATCAGGTTAGCAAGGCACTCATTGCAGAATATATCGCAGCTCAGAAGAGGAAGAAACCATTTAAAGGGTTGGGATTGGAACACATGAATGATCCTTGCCCTGTTGTTCCTGCTCAGCTCACAAGCTCTATCCTCAGGAGTACCAAATTCCAGGTAACAAATATGATTCTAGAAGCTTTTCAGAACAGTTGTGCTCAGGTAACTCATTATATTTCATCATTTGTCTGCATCAGACCGATATATTTTGCTTGAGGGAAAGAGATTTATTGACCCGTTTTGCTGCCGAAGTATCACGGCTTCAAGCACAGGGTGAAAGCAAAGAATATGCGTTCATCCTGGTAAGCACTTTCTGAAACTCAAATTCCTCTCTCTCATTTTATACTATATAGAATTCTTATCTGCTGTTTCTTGTTTGTACTGCGGCAGAGCTATCAACTTGCAGAGGACTTGGCAAGAGCTTTCACAGAGAGAGCCGTACTGCAAACCTTTTTAGAGGCCGAAGTGGCGATGACTGCTGGTTCACTTAAGGTAAGTCTTATTCATATATTGTTCAAGCAAACAATGACTGGTCTATGCCTCAGTTCCTGTACAAGATAAACCAAATTCCTGATAAATAGATTTTTTTTTAAATCCCGGAAAGCCCATTGACTTTATCAAAAGTAGGATTGCATTAGAGCAAAGTGCAGCTCATAACCAAAATCTCAAAAGAAATAAAAAGGGTCCACAATTAGGATACTGGAAAGTAACCGGACTTGTGCATTTTCATTTGTTTCTTCTGCAGAATGTGTTGGGTCTTTTGAGGTCCATGTATGCCTTAATCAGCATAGAAGAGGACTTGTCATTCCTCCGATACGGCTACTTATCAACAGAACATGATGCTGCTGTAAGGAAAGAAGTGACGAAGCTATGCAGTGAATTGCGGCCCCATGCTCTCTCTGTGGTCAAATCCTATGGTATCCCTGATGCTTTTCTGAGTCCAATAGCTTTCGATTGGGTTGCGGCTAATTCTTGGTCTTCAGTACAACAGTAACCAATTCAGGACTTTACACTACGTTTTGGGTCTTAGCAACTGATATCAGTCTTCTTGGTTGCTTTAGACTTTTGAGTTGTTAATAAAAGATGCCTATATTCTGATTTCAGCTTGTTTGCTGCAGAAGGTCAAGGCTGCTCTTCTGTAAAATTAGGTTTTAATAAACTTATTAATTTATATGATGTCTATCACTCTTGTACCAAGCCAATATGGATTCTATCTATAATCTATCTCAATGTAAGCAAAATTATGTATTGAAAGTCCTGAATTTTTCAAAAAAAAAAAAAAAAAAATTCAAGAAACAAAAATGTAATTGTTGAAAAGTAGTAAATGCATGTTCCGTATCTTGTTGACCCACATGCTCGTATGTAGCGTGGGTCAATAATACGCCACAAACACACACACAACACAACAAAACTGAAATCTGCAAAAATCATATAAAACCGCATATATATGAACAAGAAGAGTTCAATTCAAATTCAAATACACAAAAGGTAAGGAAGGATAAGAGTCTTCTACTTCTCGGGCCTAGGGGTATTACCGTTTGGATGGGTTATTGCCCTGCTCATCTCACTAACTTATTTAGTCACTTTATCTCAGGTTCTCTTCCTCTTCATCCCCCATTAATCTGCTATTTTTTTTCGTTTCTCTCGATCCCATGGGTTCTTTTATTTCATCATTTTTGTTTAAATCTTGTTTACCTTTTAGATTTTGGTGGATTATGTTGGGCTTGAGTATTTTTTAGTTTTCTGAATCTATGATCAACATGCTAAATTTATAATTAGGGTATCTGGTCCTTTTGACTGACCAATAAATCACATTAGATTTCACAGCCTCTCTCGTTGAAGCGACTTACAGAGGGATTGCAATCAACACTTGCTCTTCTTCTGATTTTAATAAAATTTCTTTTGTTATTGAGCCGAAAAAAAAGAGAGTAATATTTGAGATTTTTGAGATTTTGATCTCACTCCTCTCTCAAAACCACGATTTTGCTAAATTTTGGTCTTTTTAGCTTCATAAATCAACCCTTATAGTTCACATCATATAAAAAGAATTTTTTTTTTTTTATCTCATAAGATTATAAATCACCCCAATTCACCCCATTACCTGGGAACACACAAAACTGAGATTGATCCAAAATCAGCCTATATTTATTGGTGGAAGATTTCAAAGGTCGGGTCTGTAGGAAATGTAGAATGGTGGTGATAAACCGCACAAGCCCTTTTCCCAACCCCCCAGCTCCACCAATCACAAGTTGGGGTATTGTTGACCCACAGTGAAAGCGGGTCAACAAAACTGAAATCTGTATTAAATCATATAAAACCGCATATGAACAAGAGGAGTTCAATTCAAATTCAAATACACAAAGGTAAGGAAAGATGGAGACTCTACGTAGAACAAAAATAGTCCATATGTAACCAGAAGATCAGTCTTCTACTTCTGTCTATCTATCGGACCATTCTTTTTTCTTATTTATTTATTTATATATTTATATTTATGGAAAACGTTAAAAAAAAATTGAGTCCCTACTTTTATGATTTTTATGTCCAAAACTAAAGACTAAATTTATAAAAAAGGATTACTACAGTCCACCTACTTTTGAGGGGGACAATCATGTTCTAATGTAACGGGTAGATGAATGAACAAGAAGAGTTCAGTTCAAATTCAAATACACAAAGCAGGTAAAGAAGGAAGGATGGAGACTCTACGTAGAACAAAAATAGCCCATATCTATCTATCTCTCTATCTATCTATCTATTTATCTATTACCTTAAAATAGTATAGATATTATTGTAATATTTTGTCCCTCAAAATTGGACAATATGGACATTTTCACACTAAATCCTCGTCACTTTATAAAATCTCTCTCCCACAATTTTCTCCATCTAACTCATATATTTTCCCTATGATATTCTCCCATGAATCTCGCAATCTATCGTACCATTCTTTTTTTGATCGAGTCCATATATAACAAGAGTCTAACCATATAGTTAATTCTTGATAGACTTTGATAGATGATCGGATACACTTGAGGGACGGTTAATTGGCTAATATATATATAAGAATTTGTGTTTAATAAGGATTAATTAATATATATATATATATAAGAATTTGTGTTTAATAAGGATATATATATTAATTCCTTTAATTATTTTTATATAAAGGCACGTATAGGGCAGGAGCAAAAACATATTTGCATGCAATTTAATTAAGTAATTTGGGGTTTTCTTTTAGTTGGATCTTCTTAATTATTGCTTGCTTGCTTGCTTGCTCCTGTAGCTAGGCTAGATTTTTTTACAAGTTAATTTTGGGATATAGTACGTATACACATATGGATAAGTCTGACCCCCTTATTGGATTATATGTTATTATAATTCTGTTTTTGTTAATGATAATCGAATGCTTATGTGAAGGCAGAGCCAGAGACGCCAGATCTCATCGTGACGACCAAGTTACTACTTCTACTACTACTACTAGTACGGGCAATAATAATGAAAACGGTGGTGGTGATGACGGTCTTCATCGTTGTGTGATTACGATTGAAAATACAAACAGCATCCCTAGCTAGTACTGTTTGAAGTACGTACGTACTGGTTTCAAATTCATCGTAGCCGTGAGCATATTGATCAAAAAAACAAAAAAAATGTAGACGCGTGCATGCATGTATGCATGGTGGGGATATCTGATTCTTAATTAATTATATTTATATCTGTGGAATAAAATAAAAAAAATTTAATTATATTTATATTTATGTAACAAGGACACACTTCAATGAGTATTGTGGATACTTGAATGAGTACTTGCACATAATAATGTTAGAAGTTGCGTGTTTAAGTGTATCGCCTTATTTGCGTACGTGTCGCGTACACCGACATCATAGTTTTATACCTACCTAACCTTTGTGATCACCATGCTTGTATGTAACGCGCGTGAGTCAATAATACGTACGCCACCAAGTGATATATTGGTGGAGATTTCAAAGGTCAGTAGGATTGGTGGTGATATAATTAATGTACAGGCCCCCAAGTCAGGGGCGGCCCTAGACAAATTGAGGCCCTAGGCGAGATTTGAAAATGGGCCCTTACATATATACAATATTATATAGTTATGTACTGCAAACCCTCATCTTTACTCTGGGTTTGGGATCGGCAATGTAACGTTTTAGCGCTACATAGGTGGATTTAAAAACTTTTTTTTTCATAGATAAATAAATAAAGTTCTTATCTTTAATCTTTTAAAAATAAGAATGGACCGTAGGGCTATAATGGAAGAATGAAAATGGAGAATGGCGAACTCAAGAAGGTGAATTAGAGAATTTGGAAATTTTGGAATAGTTGTCTATTTCAGCCTATATATTATTATTTAGAGTTTTGTTCTTTGTCACTTTCTGCTTCAAGTTTTCAATTTCATCGTATATATTATTATACTAGGATTTTGGCTTTTGTATCTCTGTTTGAAATGGTCAACAAAGGACGATTTTGGCATTTATATCTTTGTGTTTGAAATGGTCTACCATACGACTAGTTTTATAGGACCAACTTAATTGAATAACTAATATAGGGAGTACTAGTATACTTATTTTAAGTGGGGGCCCCAACCATTGTGAGGCCCTAGGCTGCTGCCTAATTGGCCTAGTGGTTGGGCCAGCCTTGCCCCCAGTTGGGGGTCTTGTAGACAGACCCACATTGAACACAGAGTCAACAATCCTATGGAATCAGGGTTTGATTAACAACGAGTTCAATTCCAAATTCATGTTATTTTTGCGTCGTATCTATCCCATAGTTAGTGCATTTCCAATGCAAAAGTCTTATAAGACAATGACTTATCTACGTGGCATGTCTTATAAGTCAATGTCTAATCTACGTGATAAATATTGTTGAAAAAAATGCATCTCCAATGCAAATGTCTTGGGATGACTTTTTAACTTATATGACACTTAATTTTTGAATTGGTCAAACTTATTTTGTTTAAAAAGTAACTAAAAGTTTTGGAGGAAAAAAAATTGCTGACATGGACCATCACATCATTTCTTCACATTACCAAATTAACGCCAAGAAACGTTTGAATTCGGGCGAAAAAATGGGTGAACACTAGTACATAAATGACCTTTCGACACGGTTTATTACCGTGACAATAAGCCTGTCGTCACGGTTTTCTAGTTCTGAGATTTCGTGACAACAGCCTCCGTGACAAATTTTGGTCACGTTGTACAAACCGTAACCATTTCGCCTCATACACCGTGTCTAACAAACGATATGGTCACAGTGTTCTGTGCCACAACGTGACTAAAAATCCACTGAAAATGAATTGATCAACGTTTAGTCACGTTTTAAATCACACCACCGTGACCAATAAACAATAGATGATTGTTTAAGTCACAGTTCCTTCTTAAAAACCGTGTCTAATTAATGTATGTGTTTAAGTCACACACATTGGTCACGGTTGTGTTTCGTAAACCGAGACCAATATGCACATTGGTCACAGAAAAGAACTATAAGACGTGACCAATA
>MVGT01001038.1:270863-287893 GCA_002174775.1 Macleaya cordata | reverse complement strand
GCTTTGCTATTTCTAGTAGCAGCATCAGTTTCATCGGTGGTCCATTGGTCTTCCGGTTTAGGAACTTCTCTAGAGTTGTCTCCGGTACCAGTCATTATGGTAGGAGGAGACCAAGCAATTTCTATAGTTCTCCAAACCCTTTGATCTAGGGACTTAAGGAAAGCCCTCATTCTGGCTTTCCAATAAGGATAGTTGCTGCCATTGAATAATGGTGGTTTGTTTACAGCACTACCTTCTCTTTGTGAATCCATTTAGACACAAATAGGGATCACACTTAGGTTGTTAAACCCAACAAGTGAACCTGCTCTGATACCAATTGAAAGTCTAAATTCACCCTACGGTTAATGAATTTAACCGTATGTCAATGTGACTATGGTTAAGGATCACACAATCACCTAATTAAAAATTACTAAGGTGATAAGAGTACAACAAAAATCTCTAACAGGAGTATTGACTTATTCGATTCTTAATATGCGGAATTAAGAACAAGAATCGAATATTTCAATCTCACAACAAGTATGAAAAATATGCACAAGAGATTTTGTTAACGAGGAAACCCAAACTGGGAAAAACCCCGGGACCTAGTCCAGCAAAAATTCACTAAGAGTTATTGAAAACTTACAACCCGATTTACCACTCGATGGACACGAATTACGACTCCCTCTACGCTCCAACAGCTACGGTGTACAGTTCTTCCACAAATTCGAACTCCACGAATTTGCCTCTTAGTAAACGTTGATGCGTCTCCAACTTGAACTCCACAAGTCCCGCACCTTGAACCAATACTTGACTCCTCAAGTATATCACCACAAGCTTGAACCTTCAAGCTCAATCACCGGAAATCCACCGGTAACAAAAACAGAGTTTTGGTTTTGAAATGGGAAGGATTTGAACCAATTTCAACAAGCTTGAGAGCTAAAAGATTAGAGTTGAAACTCTTCAAGAACTTGTTGATTAATAGGGTGAATGGTTGATTGAATACTGAAGATTCAACCCCTATTTATAGTGAAGATGTCCAGCTCAATCCTAGACTAAATTATTAGTTCTAGGTCTAATGGTAGACACCATTATTGGGGATGAGAGAATAATATATTCAGCCTCTCATTCCACTTAGAGATGTTTCCCACGCTCAATTATCTCCCTAAAACAAGGCTTAGAGGGAGATGAGCAATAATGTGTTAGAAAGTTACTTTACAGCTCAGAAAATCGTACTCAGAAAAACGAATCTGGGCGTCGGTTTCGAAATCAAGCCTGTCGGTTTCGAAACCAACATGTGGTTTCGAAACTGACTGATTTGGTTTCGAAACCAACAAGCTTCTGTGATGGTTATTGCCTTTTGATTTCGAAATCAACATGTTTGGTTTCGAAACCAAACTTCATCTGAAGATAGATGTGGTTTTGGTTTCGAAACCAAACTGTTTGGTTTCGAAACCAAAATTCATCTGAAGACAGATGAGTTTTGGTTTCGAAACCAACAGTTTTGGTTTCGAAACCAAACTTCATCTGTCATCAGATAAAGTTTGGTTTCGAAATCAAACTAAGGTTGATTTCGAAACAGACTTTTCCCTATATAAAATAATACCATCAATGCAGTTGGTTTCGAAACCAAACTTCTTGGTTTCGAAACCAACACTGTCCAGATTAAAAATTTATCTTTTAAAACACATTTTATCAAGAGTAAACAGTGTGGGAAACACTCTTAGCAATCTAACCACCTATGGTACTTAGTGTTCTAAGTCACTTACCATCCTAGGATGTCTTCCGGTGGTGAGTTGAGTTCTTCGGAGTCTTTGTAGATTTCTTCTCTTTCAACCGAAGTGAACCGAGACTCACTAGACTCTAACTCAAGTTACATTGACCATCTTGAGTTTACCTTTGACACGAAATTCGACAAACATAAAACATGGACCTTTCACTTCCAATTCACTGAAGCTTTGTTTTCTTCACTTTTACTGCAAGATTTGGATGTTTTAATCGAACGGAAGCTCTTCTGTCCTATATCATGTAAATACATCCATTAGTGACATTAATAATCAATTTAGGGCTAGAAAATACATTATTTATTAGAGTTTTGGGTGCTTGTCACACCACCCCCAAACAACCTTTTGCTTGTCCCTTAGCAAAAAGTGAGAATAAATAAGCTACACAAAACTAGAAATTAAAATTAATAAAGCAAATCCTAACTGTACAACCTAAATGTGCCACTTTCGCAGGCCACTCGATTGCATTTAGCGTATGCAACAAGCCCTTAAACCCCTAGGTTACTCCTAGTGGACGAGATGTAGCCTCGTAAGGGTTTACAAGGAAGACACCCACAAACTTCAAACAGAAAAATGGTTAATACAATGTTTCCCCATTTTTACTCAAAGAGTTCCACTATGCAGCCAACATGAAAGGTAAATGATGTAATAACCCAGTTTCTCCATATGTAGCAAACTACAAAGGTACTATAAATAAAAATATTACAAAGCAAGGAGATACCCATCAATAAACAGCTTAGAAACAGAATTTGTGTGAATAGCCAACATAATGCAATCTTCATATCAAATGAGAGAATCCTTAAGTCACATTTAGAAAAGATGCTTCAACCTCAAATCTCACTGGGTCAATACCACTCTGAAAAGAATCACTCTGAGATTTGTTTGACTTTTTTTTCTCTTTTATATGTGAGGAATATGAGTATAAAAAGCAAACATCTCACAAATAGATTTAACAAGAAACAAATATTGAACAGAATTGATTTCATGAAGGAATGCCAATCACCATTGAGGATGTCGAGTTATCCACCACAGTGTCTTCTTATCTATTCTCTACAATACACCACACCTCACCTAAAATCCAATAAATCTTCATAATAGGGCTAGGTCAAAGGATGGAAGGAACATGGAAACAAAGTGTTTCTGAAAAGGTATTCGAATATTTCAAAAGGGAATAACTTTTCTTCTACTCATCTTTTTTTTCACATTTTTGGCTCTTTCGTGAACTCCACTATTTTTCTCTCTTCTTCTTTTTTGTAGAGAGGGAAAATGTGGGATGAACAGATGAGAGGCTAAAAGGATTCCAGGAGGATCATTATAAAAGCCTCAAGTGAAGACAAGGATCAGTGTAGTGATCATGCTTCAAACAGACTATAAGACCCATGTTTCTCATAACTCGAAGTGATTTCATCCTCAATGATTGACCAAAATGAAAGATAATGAGACCATGCAACAAATTAATGCGTTATCCAAGAAAGTTGAGTCATCTTGTGACTTAGAGTTAGCATAAAACACTCAAAAAGATGAATGGCTCAAAACTCACAGGGTTTAAGTCTCCACTATTACTCCACTAGATCCTTAGGAGTTTAATCATTCTTTACTCAGATTGCAAGATGTGGCTATCACATAAAAACTATTCTAAAAATAATATGAGGTTCTACCTCATTCTGTAATCTCCATACTTATATGTACCAGAGTAACAAGCTAAACTTTAAAACTGGATAATAACATCCCTTAATTTCCATATGGTGGGTTAACAGAATCTAATCTCATCATGGATAGGGTAATTATTGAAAAAACAAAAAAATGACTCATTTTGTTCCCAAAAAGATTTTTCAAAAGAGACATAAATTTTGATAAATTACCCCACCCCCAAATAAAAGGAGAGCATCGCCCTCAAAGCTCAAGAACTAAACTCTGGTGTAGTCTAACAAATTAAGAACAAGGTTGGAAAAATTTTACCATATTCGTCCCCCAAATGAAAAGTGACAGTATTTTGTACTTGTGTGCATGATATGGCCTGAATGAAGCATATATACTGCAATTATGTAAAACCAGTCTAAAATGAGAGGACAAGTGGTGATATTGAAAAATACCACCCATAAATAAGAATAAACTAGTTTGTGAAAACAAAACATCAGTCCTACAAAATTGGGTGATGTAGCAACACCATCCCCAAAAAAAGAGAGTTGTATTCTAACAAATAGCTACGGAGCTAACGAGTAAGAATAGGGTACTCAAAAATAAATCCAGACTAACCAAAGAAGAACACAACTACTAGTTTGCCTCCTTAAAACGCTGAGTTTAATGCCTTCCGCGAGACAGATGGGTAATGAAATAGACACACATGATTACCTATAGATCAATCTCGATAAACTGGATCCATGAGGAGAACGTCCTCAACTTCACGAATTTGGAGCTCAAGAAAGGGTTTAAGTCGATGAGCATTAACTTTAAAAAATTTTCCATCTTTAGGATCTTGGACTTCTATAGCACCATGGTCAGAAATAGTTCGCACAAAGTAAGGACCGGTCCACCGTGATCTTAGTTTCCCAGGAAATAACTCCAAATGGGAGTTATATAATAGAACCTTCTGTCCTGGGAAAAACTCTTTCCTAATAAGTTTCTTGGCATGCTCCATTTTGGTTTTAGCTTTGTAAAGTCGGGAAGTTTCATAAGCATCATTACGAATTTCTTCCAACTCATCTATTTGTAGCTTCCTTTGCTCACCCGCTTTATCTAATTCCCAATTTATTGCTTTTATTCCCTAATAAGCTCGGTGTTTTAGCTCTACAGGGAGATGACAAGCTTTGCCATAGACCAGTCTGTAACGAGACATTCCTATAGAGGTCTTGTATGCAGTACGATAAGCCCACAATGCATCCTAAAGGTGAAGCACCCAGTCTCTTCTTGTGGGGTTTACCAATTTCTGTAAGATCTGTTTGATCTCCCTATTGGAAACTTCTGCCTGGCTATTCATTTGTGGATGATAAGATAAAGCCACCTTATGTGTGATCTCATATTTTTCCATTAAGCTCTTAAAAATCTTATTACAGAAATGAGTTCCATTATCACTAATGATGGCTCTAGGTGTACCAAATCTAGAATGTATTAAATCTTTCAAGAAACGTACCACAACCGTATGATCTGCTGTTTTGGTGGCTAGTGTTTCTACCCACTTTGACATATAATCAACTGCTAGGAGAATGTAAGTGTAACCATGTGAAGGTGAAAATGGTCCCATGAAGTCAATTCCCCAAACATCAAAAATCTCAATAACAAGTATTAGATGTTGGGGCCACTCATTTCTCTTGGTTATTTTTCCTAAATGTTGGCATCTAGTACATGCTAGACAGTAATTATAGGTGTCCTTGAAAAGGGTAGGCCAGTAAAAACCAAACTGTAAGATTTTCGCAGCGGTTCATTTTGAACTAAAATGGCCACCACAGGCCTGATAATGACAAAAAGAGATAACCGACTCTTGTTCATTTTCTGGGATACACCTACAAATAATCTGGTCTTAGCAATACTTAAACAAGTAAGGATCATCCTAAAAATATTCTTTGACTTTAGCTAAGAATTTATCCTTCTCTTGTTTTGACGAAAAAGATGGTACTTGACCAGTCACAAGATAGTTTACTATATCCGCATACCATGGTGCACTAGAAATCTCAAAAAGTTGCTCATTAGAGAATGTTTCTAAAATGGGAAGAGAATCTCCAGTAGACTCGACAACAAGACGAGATAAATGGTCCACAACAATATTCTCACTACCCTTTTTGTCACGGATCTCTAAATAACATTCTTGAAGTAGAAGGATCCAACAGAGCAAACGAGGCTTTGCTTCCTTCTTAGAGAGAAGGTGCCTTAATACTGAGTGATCCATAAAGATAATGACTTTAGATCCAAACAAGTAGGCTCTAAATTTCTCTAGGGCAAATACGACTGCCAACAAATCCTTCTCTGTGGTAGAGTAATTGAGTTGGGGTCCATTTAGAGTTTTGCGAGCATAATAAATGACATATGGCAACTTGTTAACTCTCTGCCCTAAAATAGCTTTTACAGCATAATCCGACGCATCATACATGATTTCCAATGGTAGGTCCCAATTAGGTGGTCGAATAATAGGTGCAATTGTGAGTGCAGACTTCAGACATTTGAAAGAGGATTGATAAGACTCCTCAAAGAGTAATTGTACATCTTTGGATAACAAATTTGATAGAGGTCTAGCAAACTTGCTGAAATCCTTGATAAAGCGCCGATAAAATCCAGCGTGACCAAAGAAAGATCTAATTTTTCTAATAGATTTAGGAATAGGTAAGTTAGAGATAAGATTAATTCTGGCTTTATCTACCTCAATTCCAGCACTAGAGATGGAGTGGCCAAGGAAAATGCCCTTTTTAACCATGAAATGACATTTCTCCCAGTTAAGAACTAGGTTTGTGTCACAACAACACCTAAGTACAAGGGATAGATGGTGCAGACATTGGTCAAATGAAGACCCAAAGACAGAGAAGTCATCCATGAAGACTTCTATAAACCTTTCCACCAAGTCACTAAAAATACTCATCATGCACCGTTGAAATGTAGCAGGTGCATTGCATAGGCCAAAAGGCATGCGACGATAGGCAAATGTCCCAAAAGGATATGTAAAAGTTGTTTTGTCTTGGTCATCAGGATGAATTAGAATCTGGTTGTAGCCAGAGTAACCATCTAAGAAATAGTAGAAAGCTTGACCAGTTAATCTCTCTAACATTTGGTCAATAAAGGGCAGAGGGAAATGATCTTTCCGAGTTACTGAGTTGAGCTTTCTATAATCGATACACACTCTCCATCTTGTTTGAACTCTAGTAGGTACCAACTCATTTTGCTCATTTTGCACTACTGTTATGCCAAACTTTTTGGGGATAACTTGGACAGGACTAACACATTCACTATCTGAAATTGAGTAAATCATTCCTGCATCTAAAAGCTTTACAACTTCAGCACAAACTACTTCCTTCATATTAGGGTTAAGTCGTCTCTGGGGTTGTCTTGAAGGCCTAGCATTTTCTTATAAATAAATCCTAAGTTGAACCACTAATGGATTGATTCCCTTAATGTCATCTATGGACCACCCTATGGCTTGGTTCTCCTTAAGTTCATCAGTCAACTGTTTTTTCTGCTCTTCACTTAAGTCAGATTCAATCACAACAGGTAAAGTTTCAGAAGGGCCAAGGTAACAGTGTAAGGGCTTTAATTCCAACTTAAGGGGTTCTTTTTCTGCTTTTGGGACTTCTGGCAAGGAAAGTGGTTCAAATTTGGGCTGGTATTTAGGAGTTCCATAGATAGGGACAGAGTCTAACAGACTATTTATTTCCCTAATGATGTTATCCTCATCTAAATTTGAACCAAAGTGAGCTAAACATTGTTGGAAAGGGTCATCAGGATATGACTGCTCAAACTTTCTAACTGACATTGCTTCTATCATGCAAACTTCCTCTATTAGTTATGTATCTCCTGGTTGCTTCATAAGCTTGAAGATGTTTACCTCAGCTTTCATGTTCCCAAAGGTAATGGTCATGCTACCATTTCTACAATTAATAAGTGCATTAGCGGTTGTTAAAAATGGTCGACCGAGGATAATTGGGATATGCTTACCCATTAAGGGTTGGGTGTTAAGCACAATAAAATCCACTGGGTAGTAAAACTCTCCTATCTTGACAATGGCATCTTCTACAATCCCCCTAGGAAGTTTAATAGAACGGTCAACTAACTGTATAGTCGCCTCTGTTCTTTTTAACTCCCCTAGCCCAAGTTGTTGGTAGGCTGTACATGGTAACAGATTGACACTGGCCCCCAAATCTTATAAGGCTTGTTTAACAAAGTTATCCCCAATCCTCCATGCTACAGTGGGAGTACCTGGGACCTTGTACTTAACAACGGCTTGATTTTGCAGGAAAGATGAACAATGTTGGGCTATAAATGCCTCTTTTAGAATGCTGGTCTTTCTCTTGACTAAGTCTTTGATGAATTTGGCATAGGAAGGATTTTGCTTAATGGCAGTGATAAAAGGTATATTGATCTGTTGATTTTGAAACACATCTAAGATCTCACTATAGGTGGATTCCTTCTTATTATTGACTAGTGGAGAAGGAATAGGTGTGGGGGGAACAATAACTTTGCTAGTTTGATTCTTAGAGACTTGGTTCTCTAGAACTTTGGGTGGGTGGACTGTGGGAACTTGTTCTTGCTCTTTCTCCTTTTCTTTTTCTTTCTGTTGTGGCAACTCAACTTTGTTATCTATTTGTTTTCCTGAACGAAGGGTAACGATAGAATTAACATGTTCATTCTGTTGGTTGGACCCTGAAGAATTTTCTATATGATAGACCCCTTTCCCTCTTGGGTTAGGCTGGCTTGGAAGGGTACCCTTAGATCTTTCAGTTAAAGTCGATGTGAGATGGCTTATCTGATCCTGAATGTTTTGTTGAAACTTAAGTTGACTTTGAGCAAGGATATCTAAATAAGACTTAAACTTTTGCATCCTCTGATTGTTCTGCTTATTGGTTTCATCAGCATTTTGAGCTAACATCCTAAGGGTGTCCTCAATGTTTGGAACAACATCACTATTGATTTGTGGAACAGAAGCAGAATACTTAGTCATAAGGTCAGGGACTAAAGCTCTATTGTTGTTTGGCTGTTGTGATTGAAAGAATTGTTGTTGTGGGACAAGTTCTGATTTTGTGGCTAAGGAGTGAAATGCCTAGCAGTATTACTTTGAAAACCTTGAGGATTACCTAATTGTTGTTGAGGAAGATTATTCCTCCATGAAAAATTTGGGTGATTCCTCGTATCTGGGTGATAGGTTTGACTATATGAATTTGCAGTAGGTTTTCTAAAAGTATTAAAAGCAAACACTTGCTCTTCAGATGACTCTTGGGCAACATACATAAGACAATCTTGGGTAGCATGAGATGGATTGAAACAAACAGTGCAGGAATCATTACTAATTTGCATTACTGGGCTTGGGCTTTGTTGTGGGTTCCTAGTAGCTGACAGAGTAAAAGCATTAAACTGTTTACTAAAATTGTCGAATCCACTAGCCAATTTTTATATGACTATTTTCAGTTCAAGGCATGTCCTCATAATAGATTGCCTAGTTGTTGTTGATGCACTAAACAAGTTATCACAATTATTATGCCAATTTTGTGCATCTTCTTCCAAATCTTCTAAGGATTGGTATGCTTGATTAGGAGTTTGAATCTTAAATTTCTCATTGTGTATGGACTCAAGCATGGTACGATTTCTAGGAGCAAGACATTTGTAGAAATAATAAACCAACTGAGCTTTTTCAAATGCATGGTGGGGACATTTGATAAGCAAATCATGAAACCTCTCCCAGGATTGATGGAACTCTTTATCTACCTTTCCTCTAAAAGTACTAATAGCATCTCTCATTGCCTCTGTTTTTTACATTGGGTAAAACTTGTTCATGAACTTCCTTACTAAAGCCTCCCAAGTAGTGATACTATTGGGAGGAATAGAATTAAGCCATGAAGCTGCATGGTCTTCTAATTACAAGGGAAAAAGTCTCAACTTTGTTTCCTCTTCATTTAAATCTGGGTTCTTAAAGGTTTGAAAAACAGTAAAAAATTTTCCTAGATTGATATATGGTTGCTCACGATTAAGACCATGAAATTTTGGTAACATGTTAATGGTGGCCGGATTAATTTCAAACTTTTATGCATTGTTTGCTGGGAGAACAATGCAGGTGGGAGGATTAGCTGTGATGGGTTTGAAATAATCATTCAAAGTGCGATCGACTTCACCATTGTTTCCTACCATTTCTAGTGAAAGATCAAAATCTATAGGCAAAGGTAGAGGTGGTAGAAGGAAATTTCTCTCTAATAAAGGATTAGGAGACTCACTTAGTGCCCGAAACACACATTTGTTTTCGGGTTCGTGATGCCAGGGTATTTACCAGAGAAAAATTATTGAGTTTGGTGTCAACTCAAAACTGACCAACTGTGCTAGATTCTAATTATATGTTGAATGCTCTTAAGACCAACTTAAAAACCACTAAGTTGTCTAAATGATGCGCACACACAAAAATAAGCAAACAACCTATTATGCAATTATCTTGATAGTTAAGGACAATTAGATTTTTTATGCAGCACGTAGGCGAATAACATGGCTATTTCAATATTTCGTCGGAAACCTAAAATCCTCACTAAGGTAATCTGACCTTGAATCTAATTGTATTCCTACTCTTTTCCAGATTAAACTTTAGGCGTACCAGTTAAGGTTGCAAAATCAGGCAAAAGTAGTCATGCCAGATAAGGTAGTAGGAGAAGCAAACCTGCTTGCTTAATCCTGGGTGATCCCCCTATCTAGGAGACTGTCTGATTATCCCAATTTGAAAGAACTCACTAGAGAACCCCAATATCGCTTCCTTCTAAGAGGTCCTGTAAATACCGTGCTAATTGGCTCTAATATCTGAGTTAATTTTAGCAAATGTGGTCAAGTTTACATACAAGCTGGAGTTATTTGAAAGGTGATGAAATCGTACTAGTTTCAAAGGAGCCAGGTCCACTCTTAAGTATTTTTTGGATTAGCACACAGCATGCTGTTCGGTATATTTGCTTAAAAAGTAAACAACCAACAAACAAAAGCAGCACAGAAACACTTTTTACAAGGGATTCGAAGTGTGATCAAAAATTGCCTCCCACTCAATGGTAGGGGAAGAATCGGTTGAGTCGACTCGGGGGAAGTGCCTCCTGCACTTCAGTCATCCCAAGGAGTATGACTGACCCAGAACAGAGAGTTTTGTCCTTGCTCTGCTACCTACTCTGTTCTGTCCAATGATCCCTTTCTTCTCCTGAAATGTTTTTTTTAAAATTAAATTAACTACTTCAATTTTTTGGGCCATCCCAGAAATTAAAAATAATTAAAGTCCAGTCCAAAAAGAAAAGAAAAGAAAAAAATACAATGCTTTTGGAAAGTATATCTCTCACAAAAATCCTCACCAAAAGAAAATTTCCTATTCCAAAAAAAAAAAGAAAAAAACAAATAAATAAATAATGTTTTTGTTCTTCAACTTACACCATCAGGTTCTTTTCTTCAATCTTTCTCTAATTGTTCAAGTTCTTTCTCCAAGATGGTCCAATAACCTAAAATTTAACCCTTAAATGAAGATCAATGCCCAATGAAAATCAATTAAAGAACATAAACACAAAACAAAGAACAAATCTAACAAATCTACACAATTACAGATTTTTTTCAGATTTTTTCTGATTTGACACCTCTTCACTTAAAAAATCATTATGGATTCACTATTTAACAAAATTAAGCAAGAAAGGATGTTTTGAAAAGCTAAGAGAAGTGTCGTTTCAAAAAAAATTGAAAAAAATAAAACAAAGAAGAAAACTGGTCGAAAATTGCACTTAAATTTCAGAAAACGTGCAAAATTTTCAGATTTGACGATGTATACTAAAATGCACTTTCCAATGTCATTATAAATCCAAACAAAAATCTGAAAGATGTTCCAGAAAGGTAAGACATTCAAGATTCTTGCTGATACGACCAATATTTAAAAAAATGAAGATGAAGTCAAGTAATAACCAGTCGAACTTCAGTAACAGCAACAGACAAGTTTCAGATTATCAAAGGTTGATTAAAACTTTAATTCCCGAATCCAAATCAAATTTGTCGTTTTATTTTCACCTTTCTACAATCTTCAACCTACAAAATAAATAAGTAAAGTGGAAATAAGGGTTATCCAATCCAAATCTAATTTAGAACAAATAAATAGCAAAGATTATGCATGTGCAAGGTTCAACACTTTTCTTTTTTTAAAAATAATTTCAAGAGATGATGTTGGTTAACACTAAAAATCAAAGAAAATAATTAGATGATCAAATGATGGAAATCTTTGGTTTCAGATTACTAACTCAACAAAATAAATTCACTTTTTAAAATTACTATAAAACTCTCTTTAAAAATTCTTCACTAAAAATAGATTGTGATCTAATTTTTAGTGGATGATTAGTAATTAAATTAATTCAATGAAAAATAAGAACTCCATAAAAATATTGCTTGTACAAATGTAAATCATGAAGCTTCAATCAAAATAATGTTGATGGGCTTTCTCAGCACAGGTTTTCAGTTCTTTGTAGAAGAAGGCTTAGTTTGAAGTATTTATGTCAAATCTAGATGTAAGTGTAGACGCCAAATTTTCGCACACCCCGGGAAAATATCCGTTTTGGCCACACCTCGATTTATGTGCACAATTTAATGAAAATCGGTTTGATGTGACTAAGCAGGCTTCACTCCACTCGTCCAGAATTCGGACCAAGGCCGGAACAAGAAGAGAACCAAATCTCGAGGAACCCCAAACCGGTTCAGTCGAAGAAATATGGGATTTTCTTTTTTCACCCCGGGCGTCGCCACGTGTCGCGACGAGATTGGTCCACCCCAAATTTTTCCAAATCAACTATCTTTTCAAAAAAAAAAAAATCTTTTTTTAAAAGGAATTTTGTTCAAAAAAAGGGGTGGGGCCCACTCTCATTTTTAATCACATAAAATGATAAAATAAAATAAAATAAAATATTATGGATCGGAGGTGCGTGCCACGCACCCCCTAATTCTCCCTATTTTCTTCCCCAAAACAGGGAGGGAAACATGGAGAGGAAATCATGGAGTGAAAGAAGGGGGCTATCGGTTGCTTTGAGAGATAAGAGGAGGATCGGAGGAGAAAGAAAAAGGGGAGGGAGATCGGCTGGAGAGAGAGAAAACAGAGACTGATAGAGATAGAGAGAACAGGGGGAGAGAGCAGGGAAAGAAATCGAGAGAGGGAGCTGTGGAGAGAGGCTGAGAAAAGAGAAAAAAAATAGAGAGGGGGAGAGTGAGAGCAGATATTTGGAGACAGATTGAGAGAGAGAGGGTCGAGAGACAGATTGGGAGGAGCTGAGATCAGAGATTGAGAGAGAACAAAAGTCGAGGGATAGAGCAAAACAGAGAGAGAGAATCGTTGAGAGAGAGCAAGAGTTGAGAGAAGAAGAATTTTTTTTTTCTACAACGTCTATGACAGACATGTAGAGAGGGAAGAACAAGGAAGAAGAAAGGAAGAAAGAAGAAGAGGAGGAGAAGAAAAGCAGAGGAAAGAGGAAGCAAAAAAAAAAAATTTCGTCTGTGACAGACATGTAGAGGGGGAAGAAGAAAGGAAGAAAGAAGAACAAGAGGAGAGGAAGAAAAGAAGGAAGAAGAAAGGAGGAAGAAAGAAGAATAAAAAAATTGTCTGGTAACAGACGTGAAGAAGAAGGGAGGAGGAGAGAGAAAAATAAGAAAAAAAACATTTTTTTTAAGAAGTAAAAAAAACAATAAAAAAAGAGGCGTTTTTTGTTAAAAAAAATAGAAAAAAAAAAGAAAACAAAAAAAAGGCGGGGTTTTGTTTCTTTTCATTTTTTTTTTGAAAACAGTAAAACAAAACAAAAGGGGGAGTGGAGTTTTGCATAAAAACAGTTTTGCACAAAAGCAGCTTTGCACAAAAAGAAGCAATTTCAATTTTTTTTTCATACATTAACTGCAAAAACAGTTTTGCAACATCCCTAGAGTTTTGGTTCTCTCCATTTGGACACGGAGTAGGGTCTACTTGTCGCTTCCACTACACATCGACGCATAAAGGGGCAAGATTTCTTGCAATCGGGTCGACAAGCTCGTGCCGACTAGGTGATAATCCCTGTCTTATCTTTTGCTTTATTCCATTGTTGATTTTACATCCTATGTGATGAAGTGATGATGTAACAATGTTTTGACGACTCAATGAAATCTTGCATGCAATTTTTGACGCTAAAAATGTCGTAAATGTAACTTTCCTGTCATGTGAATTTTAACATGTGTTACATGATATGTGTAAGTTTTGAATGAAATAATTAATGACATGCATGCATGCCACATGATGTTTACTTGAAACATGGGTTAAAATCTTTGCATTAATTGTTTTGCGTGATGCATGCATGAAATAATCAAGCATGTGATAATGAAGTATTTTTTTATATGGAGCATGGTACATCTTTTTACAACATGGGTTAGTATCACTACTTTGCCGTGTTTAACATGATTGGCATCGTGCCTGTGACATCATCATTTTTGCAAATGCATTTTTGCCAAATGAGCATAACTTGCTCTCCCAGTCTTTGAGTTTAAAATTTCGAATCGTAAGTTGTTTGTCTACAAATTTCAAATAATTTGTGATTTATATTAGTGTTTTGATTATTTTGCTAGTTTAGGATTGAAACACTTAATAAGCCAAAGAATAAGCTATTTTGTGCCTGCGGGCCCATCCCTTCGTGGTGGGCCCACGAGCCCATCCCTTCGTGGTGGGCCCACGAGCCCATCCCTTCGTGGTGGGCCCACGAGCCCATCTTCCTTTCCCGAATTTTCAGCCTTCGGGCTCTCTATCTGTTGCTATGAGCTTAACGACTCATTTCTCGAGCTTGGGCCTTAGGGCCCGCCTCTATGCCAGGCCCACGGGCCTAGATCCATTTTTCCAGGGCCCAAAGCCCATCACCATCACTTGGGCCATTAGAGCCTATTTTCTTCCTTGTGGGTCCAAGAACCCACATCCTCTCATGTCGGGCCTAAGGGTCTGATAACTTGCCAAACCCTAAAAACAAATAATAATAGAGATTAAGGTCTCTAGCATAGTTCACCCTAGGATTAGGCTTTGCGTGTTTGTAGCTTTAGGTTGCATTAGCCTAGTATTGTGTGTTGTTTTCGAGGGCGTGTAGGATTTCACTCGATGTAAAATTCCTATTTTATCCTCACCTTTGTTTTATATGTCTTTTCCCAGATGCATCACATTTAGCTTAGAAATCTTCATACATATAGAGTCAGGGATATCCTTAATCAGATTAGGAATCTTTAGATACTTTCGTGTGGTACTAGACTATAGGACATGCATCATCCGCGTCTCACCGACGCTCGCATTTCTCAGGCATATGTGCATTGTGTGATCCCATTTCATCTCCAGGCATGCCCTATGCTGGACGTGACCCCTCTTTTAGATTCATGCCTAAGGGCTGAATCTGCTTGTCGTCGTCGTTGAGATTTATGCCTACGGGATGTGGTCCTGGGCCTCAGTGTTTGCTCTATGTGGAGGTCATATATTCAAGAGATCCTTTGATAATACACTGCTAAGATGCGTAGACAAAGATAAAGCACTGAACATTCTGGGAGAAGTCCATGCAGGAGTATGTGGTCCACACATGAGTGGTCGAATGTTGGCAAAGAAGATCCGCAGGTATAGGTACTACTAGCGAACAATGGATACTGACTGTGAAAAGTTCGTCAAAAAATATCATGAATGCCAAATACACGGAGATCTGATCCATGTTCCTCCAGTAAACCTAAACTGTCTGACGTCGCCCTGGCCTTTTTCAACTTGGGGGATCGATGTGATAGGCAAGATACGCCCATCTTCATCAAGCAGACATGACCACATCATTGTCGCAATTGACTATTTTACAAAATGGATAGAAGCGATCTCGTGTAAAAGTATCAAGTCGGCCCCCACTGCGAAGTTCATCCAAAATCACATCATCTGCAGATATGGAGTGCCTCACGAAATCATCTCAGATAATGGTCCAAACTTCATCAGTTCTGAGGTACGCCACTTGTTTGACAAATATAGGATCTAGTACCACAATTCGTCACCTCACAGGCCACAAACTAATGGTGCGGTGGAGGTTGCCAACAAGATATTAGTCAAGATCCTAAAAAAGATGACTGTGACTTATAAGGACTGGAGCGACAAGTTACCTTATGCGTTATGGGCCTATCGCACCTCAATTCGAACGCCAACAGGGGCGGCACCATTCTCTCTTGTATATGGAATGGAGGTCGTGCTTCCAATCAAAACGAAAATTCCAACTCTCAGAGTTCTAATGGAAGGAACCGAGGATGAAGCTGATTAGATCCAGTCCAAGGTAGACGCTTTGAACTGCATTGATGAGAAAAGGATGGACGCAGCATGTCATGCACAGTCTTACCAACAAAGGATAGCTCGTAGCTTTAACAAGAAGGTCCGACCAAGAAACTTGAGCGTAGGCGACCTTGTGCTCAAAGAAATCAGGCCCGTAGATCATTCTGACGCAAGGGGCAAATTCAAACCCAATTGGGAAGGCCCCTACATCATTAAGAACATCCTTCCAGGGATGGCTGTCCGATTGATAGATCTTAATGGGATTGAGCATCAGAGGCCTACAAATGCGGACCAACTCAAAAAGTACTACGCTTGAGGTAACCACTCGACTCTTAGACTAGGGGCAAGTGAAGCCGACAAAGGTCCAAAAATGAGGCATTTCTTTGGCCGATATCCAAATTTCCAAAATAACCCAGTTGAACTTTCATTTCTGCTAGAAAACGAGTTTGAGCCTAAGCATTTCCTTTGTACATAGCAAATAATCCCCTCGTTAAATTGGAGAAATTATATCTTGCCTAAGCATTTCCTTTGCCCTAGGGGCAACAATATCCAAAAATCCAAAAAAAAAAATAAATATCAAAAAACCCCAAAAAAAATATAGAAAACCCAAAAAGATCAAAAAAAAAATCCAAGAAATTCAAAAAAAAATTGAAAAAAAATCCAAAAACCAAAAATCCAAAAAAAAAAAATCGAAAATCGATGAATTATTACGAGCCATAAGTTAAACAAGGGGCAGTAGTAAAAAGAAGGGGAAACTTTGGAAAGTCAGACTCATCAATTTTTCGAGCCTTTATCCTTTCTTTCTAGCCGACCTAAGCCACGCTACAACCTAAAAGACCTCATTGACCCTGTGAGCGACACAAGTCTTTGGTCAACAGGAATGGTGGTAGACCTCCACAAAATGAAGAAGATAAAAAATTCAAGAGTAGAATTCGTAGTCTGAAAAATAAAGACTTGAGAAAATTTGATCCGCATTTGTGAGCTTTGAAGTGCAGCACCCTCAGAGTCAGAGCACTAGTCGACAGACACAACTAAAAGAGCAAGCTACAACACGGGTAAGCATGCAGACAGTCTTCATCCAGAACAACGTGACTTCCTAATAGTAACGATATCAGTGCTGGACTCAAGTCTCTAGATAAGTTGGTACCCGTCTGGTCCAACGAGCAAGGTCAGAGGAAAAGGGTGAAGCAATACAAGGTCAACTAAAGAAAGTAGCGACATGTCGACATGACTCTTGCTAATCGGGCAGGTATTCATAATCGTATCCAAGCTAAGGGGTCTAATTGCCTTGTTTCTGCACTTTTCCAAAAAAA
>MVGT01001038.1:235887-252194 GCA_002174775.1 Macleaya cordata | reverse complement strand
GATGCCTTCATCAAGCATTTCAGTTATGGCGGGGACAACAGAGTCACCCGAAGATAGTTGGAAGCAATGTAGCAGGGGCCGAACGAATCCTTCACTGATTACATTGCAAGATGGAGGAGGAAAGTTCGAGAAATGATCGATCGTCCCAGTGAAGAGGAACAGATAGCGATCATTCGGAAGAATTTAAGGCCAAATTACCAGAAAGTAATGAGCGTGGTAACCAAGACTCGGTTGGATAAATTCATCTAGGCTGGGACATAGGTAGAGGACTCTCTAAAAAATGAGACCTCTGCTGAACCCAAAGGGAAGAAAGCAGGGAAAGAACATGTGAATTACATATCTAATGGGCAAGGCCAGCATCGACCCTTTCAAGTGCAGCCTAATCGGCCTGAACAGAATAATCAGCAGAATCAGCGTCCTTAAGCCTATCAAACTAATCAGGGAAACCCATAAGGAAATCAAGGAAACGGGAGGAACGGGCCAAAAAGAGAGTTTTCCAAGCTGAATCACCCGATGAGTATACTTCTTGCGGGATTACTTGAAGCTGGTTTAGTGACCCACAAGACACCAGTGAAAGCACCAAAGACTCCGCAAGCCTGGTACAACCCAGATCAGTACTGCAGTTTCCATCAGAGCCCGGGCCATTTAACTGATAATTGTTAGGTATTAAAGCACGAAATCCAAAACTTGTTGGATAGTGGAAAGATTTCTATGGAGGGAGTACAGGTTCCCAGGAAACCTAACATCAATACAAACCCATTGCAAAATCACCAAATGGAGGGACATAAAAGTGTGAAAGAACAACCGAAGAAGACTCCTTTGTTCACGATTAATTAGGGGACCCCTGTTGGGTTTAAGATAATGCAGAAAGGGAGGACCTTCAGAATAAAAGATTTGTTGAAACCTCCAATTGACTTGAAAGAAAGTCTTATCCCAAAAACCCAAGGCCATGTTTGGACGGACCCCTTTAAGACGAACAGTGAATCAGTCGAGGATTGTCAAGAAGTCCAGCACCAGACAAGGGCAGGAAAGATTTTCAAGCCAGCGCACTTGAGAACCGACAATCCGGCGGCAACCGCTCGGGGATCACTTTTTCAGATACCTTCAGTGAAACCTAGAGAGGAAGAGGATAAGTTGGTAGTAGATCAGTTCCGGAGAACAAAGGCCAACGTGTCAGTTTGGGGTTTGCTCGAAGCTTCTAGTAAACATAGGGAAGCACTCTTGTCTGCACTTTACGCCATACAGGTCGACACGAGGATAACCCCAGAAGAACTAGTAGCCACTGTGGCCCAAGTCAGAGGAATTCTAGTGATATCGTTTTCAGATGAGGATTTGCTAACAGAAGGGACAAGTCACAATCGAGCGTTGAACATCACAGTTGGTTGGAATCATTTGATTATCCCGCTAATATTAGTAGATAATGGTTCAGGGGTGAACATTTGCATGCTGAAGATGGCTAGAATTATGGGCCTGAAGGATGAAGATATGACATTCCAAGAAGGAACCACTCGGACCGTAAAAGGATTCGATAATGGGAAAAAGACAGTAATCGGTGAGTTTACAACCACAATTCAAACAGGATGGGTATGGACAAAAGTTCACTTTCTGGTCATGGACATTGAGGCCAACTTCAACCTATTACTGGGACGACCATGGTTGCACCAGAATAAGGCTGTAGCATCCACTGTACACCAGAGGGTGAAATTCCCACACAAAGGAAAAATTGTCAAAGTCTTCGGTGATGTTGATGAAGCCCAAGAAATGGCCAACCGCAAGGGGAAGAATGTCGTACCGGTAATTGAGCCGGTCGAAACCTTGTGTAACTACACCGAAGAAGCAATCAATGTCTTACAGGTAAGGCCAATGATCAGAGAAAAGATCCCAGTTGCTTTGAATATGGAAATCGAAGGGTAGCTTACCTTCTACGGAAACACAGGTTCTTTCCAGGAATAGGCTTAGGGAGATGTCATCAAGGAATCACTCAGCCATTAGGAAGCCGAGCAGTGGCACTTGAGGGTACATATGGTTTAGGCTACCGTCCGACAAAAGAAGAAATCCATCAGAGTAGGATTGAGAAAGGAAAGAAAGCACAAGCAAGAAATAGAGGTGAACCGTGTATCTCACCGTCTATTGATTGGTCGAAACAACCCAGATATTCGGAGTGGTTCGTAAAGAAATGCCATTGTACGGTCGTACCTACCCTCTTTAAAAAGTCGAGTGTCCTTCAAAAAGTGACTATGATAGAAATCGCAGAAGAAGTTGAAGCTCCAGATGATACTTTGCTAACAGGAATCAGTCTGTTGTATTCAGAAGCTAGCTCGGAACAAGAAGCTGTCCCAAGTATCAACATGATCTCCGATGAATCAGAACTGGATGATACGGCTACTCACTACACCAAAACAGGCTTTTTGTCACAATTATAAACATGATTAAAAATTTTTGTCACGTTTATAAACGTTATAAATATGGCGTCATTAATTTGTAACGTATAGTATGTCACAATTATAATCGTGACAAATTAATTTATTTGTCACGCTTATAATCGTTACAAATTGCATTTGTTACGTTTATGTATTGAACATATTTTGGAAAAGTTCCACAAATTTGTAACGATTATAATCGTAAAGTTTCTGTTTTCGTTATAAATTTGTCACACATTTGTCACGATTATAACCATGACAAATTGTTAATATTTTGAAAAAAAAATAATAATTCTAATTTTCTCCCATTTTTAGGGTTCCCTGCACCTGCATTTCACATAAGACCCTCAACTGATTTCACCTTTTAATAATGTACTCAAATACTCAATCTACAAGACTACCAAGTAAAAATTCATAACCTATGCCAATAACATGGCACAAATATACTTTTAAATTTTAATCCAATACCATTGATCAATATGAAATGTAATAAATTACAGAATAATTTCAACAAACACTACATAAGTTAAATTTAAGTAACTTGGTGATTCAATTCTATTTAGTATTTAGAATTTAGCCAAGTCCGCATAAACTGAGTCCTAAGACAAGCTAAACCTTTACATATGCAAAAATGATTAACCAAATTAATATAGGAAGAGTTCGCTAAAAAAGATGCAATTCAATAATATCATCCAAGATAATTAACCAAATGAATATAGGAAGAGTTCACTAAAAAAGATGCAGTCACAAATACATCCAACATTCCTGAATACATGCACAACTTTTGACATGTCAACAACTTAACTTCAAGTTATACTAGCTTCACATGATAGTACTGAGAATATAAACTTTTGTAGTGCATACCTAGTTTTTATCAATATCACATCACAGGTTGGGCAATCTGTCTAATCCTAGTATGCCCTCAGATTTTGACCTACATCTCTGAATAAAAGCCTCCCTAGTTTCTCTACTCCTCCCCATCTAAAGAATAACGAATAGAAAGAACAGGTCATTCGCCTATTGAATCAGTCGTAGGAGTGTTTTGCTGAGCAAGTTGATTGGTTTTCCATGCAAAAACATATTTAGATTTACAACTAGTTTCCCCGCATAATAGAAACAATGAAACTTTAAAAAGTGAGATCATGAATGTATACAACAATGATATACAACTGGTTTCCCCTTCTCACCCTATTTATATTTCATTCCTTAAAAAAAAACCTAGGCAGGTCATGTGCAAAATGCAGGTCAGCAAACAAGGGAGAGATCCCGCTGACTTAAGACAAGAATCTAAACCCACACCTATGCATATCAAAATACTTAAGTCACTCATATATTTTTAGTTTCAATCTTTTTAAGTCTAACTCACATATCACAACCCAAGGCACAAGGGTTGACCTTATACACATCAATGTTGCAGTAACTAAGTGATTCTTCATAGTTTAAAATCAAGAATAAAATCCTAGATATAAAACTCAAATCTTACATATAAATTCCAGGCATACAAATATATAATAACATGTATATACAGAGGAAACAAACAATAGTACTTTAATTACAAATATGTAATATGTTAATATGGCTGCTAGATGTTCTCTTTCTTAGAACCATATAATATACTAAGAGTGCATGGTAGTTAAAAAGCTTATCTCCTTAGACGAACAGAAGTCTTTTTCAAGATAAATCTAGCCTACTATGACAGAATAATTTGAAGAACTTGACTGCTTCCTCATCTAATTTCTACAAAGTAAAGCAAACAAAAAAAGGTTGCTTAAGATACATTAAGATCCCTACATTCCCTAACAATACCTTGCTTTCCATCAAAGATAGGTAGACCCCAAATCAATGAAAAACCCTGAACTAGATTAGTATTGCTCAAGGGAAAAGATGGAGCTGTTGATGGTTAGAAGGATTTAGAGGGGGTGTACATTTGTATTTGTATCCATATTTACTATATTATTCACAAGGTGGTAAATGAAAGAGCTTTTACCTGGATTTGGTTTCTGTAGAAACAAAAAGACGCTAGTAAGCATTGCAACAGTATGGGTATCCAACTCTAGCAACTCAAATCCTACATATAAATCCTATGGCTAGATAACATAGCTTTGGTTAGAGTTCTAATAGCATGTACTGGAAATACTCATATTGTGAACATGCAATTTTGGTGTAGTGTCCGTTAAGAACACACAAAAACAAGAACCTATGAATCAAATCTAATTTGTAGTCTTGTTAATAAATATGACACAACAAGTTACCAGGCACAATGCCCTCAATGGCTGCTTTGGTAGGGCATTTAGAGCATCAGTAACCCTATTCTTTTTCTCACCAACTTTAGCTTCACTAGCTAAGGAAATATTATTATAGGATGTAACACATTCCATGACATAATGAAGTGGAAATTAGAACTATGAACTACCAAAGCAATTGAAAATCCACAAAGAAAATATTATAAAAGAGTTAATTATACAATTATTACCTTCTTGAGAACAAGAATAATATGATAATAATTTTTTTTTAAATATAAAGTGCAAGAGGTGGGGATACTTGTAGTTTACCTCTTCTTTGCAGCCTCTAGTTCAATATCTCTTGTATTTAGTAGGTGTCTCATCTGCATAAGAGTTATAGAATCATATAAATTAAAAAGATACATATGAAACAAAATGTAACTATAACTAATGTAAATAAGTTTTTCCTATTTAGAGTTAAAAGTCAGACGCCTCCCTTGCATAGGTAATGCTAGAGAATGTATTGGTCAATGATTTTGACTAAGGGAAGTAGGTCATGGCTGTCACTCACCCTAGCCCCCTAACCTTCTTGCTGATGTCTTATTCTTTTTATACATTGTACAAAATACAGTAGATGGGGGAGGTCATCTACCACACAAGAACAACACCCATCCAATCCCTTACAAGTTACAAGGACTAATGAAACAAGTAATACACATCCAAAAAGCCATGCTCAATTTTTTCTACACTATAATTTAACTGCAGTTCAATAAACACAGCTGGTAGCCTGGTAGAGTAATGAAAATAATAAACATCCACCCAAAAATCTAATGATGAATAAACAAGCCTAGAACTATAATAAAACTACAGTCCAACCTTTAGATTCCCTCCATAGTCTTATTTTTAAATAAAGACCCCAACAATACAACATGAAAAATCTTTAAACAAACCTTTAAAGTTTACCATAATACTCATCAAGCATTTAGTACTTACCCACTTGCAAGAACATGCAGTCCATTAATTAATTCATCAACATATAAAGACTACAGAGTAAGAAATGAAAAAGTACAACATCCATTTGCCTTCAATGAGTAGCAGAAACATCAAAAGATTAAAAGCCTTAACGAGAGACTCCTTCCCTCAAACCATAGAGAAAATAGATATAATGAGAAAATCACTCAAAGGAGTAGAAAATGTACAAGTGGTTAATAATGGTGACTGAATTGAAAATAGAACAAGCAAAGACAACAAAGTGGTTAAATTTCGTCTCGTACCTACTCGTGGTCGGCACTTCAACCTATGAAAATAGAATATAACCCATCCAAATTTAGTGTATAAGACGTATATAAGTTTTGATATCTGTTGACATAGAAAGGAAAAAACCATTAACACTTGAAAGAAAGCTTACTTACATCCCCAACGTAATTGAAACTTCAACAACTACATTGCACATGGCCAGTACCTCTGTACAGAGACAAAATAAAAACTAAAGATCCTGTAATAGATAACAGACAAATCAGGGATGGTAGGAACAACGTGTCACATCATTCTAGCCTAAACTATAAACACCATGACATAGTACTCCAAATCAACATGCATAACTCAAAATTTTCCAGTAAATAAAGATAAAGCTAGTAATGAAACTTATATAGCAAACCAAAGATAAAATAAATCTAGAACAAACCTCCACATTTGCACCAAGTGGAGGCTTATAAAAAATGAATTCACAAAGAAATAAAATATCAAAGAAAGAAAACTGCAAGAACAATATCAAATAAACGGAGAAAAGAAAATACTAACTTACAAACAAAACAATATCACCATCGGTATAATGATCTCTCTTCATCTCTCTCTATCTCTCGCACTATATCCGTCTTTCTCTCTCTATTTCAGAACTATTTCTCTAAAATAACAAATTCAATACAATTTTGCATAGAATAACTCATATGAAGCTTAAAAAGGTTAACAATTTTGCATGTGGAACAAAAACCCTAGGTTATTTACCCAGAAATCAGTTAAAAATTGGGGGGTTTTAGGTTAGAAACTTACCCCAAAGTGTTTGAAAATGAGGGGAAGGAATGGGGCTGAGTTCCCTTTCTTCTTCTTCCTTCTTTCTTTCTTCCTTCTTCTCCTTCTTCCTCCTTCTTCCTCACGGTTCAGCTGTTGCTGCCCTTTTCTTTTCTTTTTCTTTTTCTCCTGCAGTAGTTGCTGTTGCCCCCTTCCTTTCTCTTCTCTAACATCATCTCTCTCTCTCTCAGCTGATTCTCTCTCTCCCTCTCTCTCTCTCTCAGCTGATTCTCCAACTTTATCTTCGTTTCTCTCCCTAACGGTCTCTCTCTAACCCTCTCTTTCTCTAACGTCTCCTCCCATCTTTCTTTTCTTTCTTAGTTCTTTTTTGTTACAACCCAGACAAAATTAAAATCCAAGGAGATGTAAATAGAATAGAGAGAGAGATCGCCAGTTGGAAATCTGGCTTTCATTCTAGAGAAATAGTTCTGAAATACAAAGAGAAAGAGGGATATAGTGAGATACATAGAGAGAGATGAAGCGAGACCTACGTCTGAGAGAGACAACGAGTGATAGAGACGGATCTGGCAGAGAGAGAAAGACCTGGAAAAGAGAGAGAGAAAGAGAGAGAGAGATATCTGGAGAAAGAAGAGTAAAAGATAGAGCAGTCCGCAGATAGACGGGCAAGAAAGTAAAGATTTAGGGGATTTTGGGAGAGACGAGAGAGAAGATGGGTAAAAGGGGGGAAAGACGAAAAAAAGGGAGAGAGAAGTGCAAAACGAAGCGGGAGTAAAGAGAGCGCGGAACGAAAAAATTTCGGAGCGGATTAATTTTGCATTTTTGTTACGGATATAAACGTGAAAACGTTTTCTAACTAAAATTTTGATTTAATGTCACGCATAAAGCAACTATGTAACGATTATAAATGTGACAACGTTCCTCACGTTTATAATCGTGACAAACCCAAAAAATAGTGTGTTACAAAATTGCCATTCTGGTGTAGTGACTTCAAGCCAAAAGCGGATAACTGCAGAAGAATATATAGCATCAAAAACCCAATGGGCAAACGCAACAGAATACCGCGCAACATTTTTTCATCCAAAGAAGCAAAGAAGTGAGGTCAAATACCCAGGGCATCCTACCTCCATCAAGAAAAGGATGACGGCAGCACAGTACCGAGAAGCTTTCCAATTTTCCAGAAAGAAAAAGATTACATCAACATTAGAGACAAACACTAGACGTATGTCTGTTGATGCATATCGTGTATCGCTTAGGCAAGCCCATATGTCGGTGACCCTAGACATAGAGGCAGAGATGGTAAGGAATACAACTGAGCAGTACCGGGTGACACACAGACTTGCGAGTAATCCTGGAGTGAGTGCACCCTCTGAAAGTATAAGAGCCCAAAGGGATGACAACCAAGAGAGGTCAGAGGGAGAGTCCCATGAAAGCCTCGCAGGTATGCAGTGGGTCAACATGGCTCGGAAGAGACGGACCTTCAACCTCATCTCTTTGTTCGTTAAGTTTATAATGATGATATTGTCAGCACTAACCATTTTGCAGGAGAGCTCACCAGTGCCGTAGCAACAGGCACCCAAAAAAAATAACCTGAGTCAAGTAGGAGGAGGGGCACCCTCGTCTGAGGAGGGAGATTCTTGGGCCCCAATAAATTTTGTTTCGGCTTTAAGTTTTCATTTATTTTCAAAAAACCAAAAAAATCAAAATATTTTCAAAAACAACAAAAAATTCGAAAAACCAAAAAACCAAAAAGATGTTTTGTACATAAATAAAAACGATTTTGGAGAAGCAGTTCTGGACCTTGAAATTGGCAGTGAACAGATGACGACTGGGTCGCTATTCAGGAGAAAGTGCCTGAGGAGATCCGGGAGTTGCTTGATCGGCATGAGGGTAGGTCGCTATCGACTGAAGAAGACCTCGAATTGATTAACCTAAGTTCTGAAGACCAACCTCAGCTGGTGAAGATCGGTACCAACTTATCTCTAGAAGAAAGGGAGGCACTGGTTAAGTTGCTAGAGGAGTATAAGGATATCTTTGTTTGGTCATATGAGGACATGCCGAGTTTAGATACTGAAATGGTGGTACACAGGGTTCCACCTTACCCTGAGGTTAAACCAGTTAAGTAGAAGCTTAGAAGATTGAGACCAGAATGGACAATGAAGATCAAAGAAGAAATCACCAAGCAACTAGATGCAAAATTTCTGGTCCCAATCACGTACACTGACTGGTTGGCAAATATAGTGCCAGTGCCCAAGAAAGATGGGAAGGTTCGAATGTGCATTGATTACCGAAATCTCAATAAGGCGAGTCCGAAAGACGACTTCCCGTTGCCTCATATTGATATATTGGTCGACAGTGCCGCTGGACATGGTTTGTTGTCTTTTACAGACGGATTCTCTAGATACAGTCAGATCAGAATGGCAGAGGAGGATATGGCCAAGACGTCATTAATCACACCCTGGGGAATCTACTGCTATAGAGTGATGCCATTTGGACTTAAGAATGCTAGAGCTACTTACCAGAGGGTGATGACCACTCTCTTCCATGACATGATCCACAAAGAGTTAGAAGTTTATATGGATGATATGATTACCAAATCAGAAAGAAGAGAAGATCACATCAGACTTGACAAAGCTCTTCAAACGTCTGAGAAAGCTCAAACTATGGCTCAACCCTAGGAAATGCGTATTCAGGGTAAAATTAGGGAAATTATTAGGGTTCATCGTCAGTCACAGAGGGATTGAGGTAGACCCAACCAAAGTGAAAGCTATTATGGATATGCCTCCGCCTCGAAATGAGAAAGAGATTCGTGGGTTTCTATGAAGGATCCAGTACATTAGCAGATTCATAGCTCAACTCATGCCTATCTGTGAGCCCATCTTCAAATTATTGAGAAAAGATGTTCCTAAGATTTGGAATGAGGATTGTCATAAAGCATTTGACAGAATCAAGGAATATCTGCTGAGCCCTCCGGTACTGGTTCCACCTATTCCGGGGAAACCCTTGATTTTATATATCTCTGTGACTTACACTTCAGTGGGAGCTGCTCTAGGGCAATATTACGAGGATAGTGGTAAAGAAAGAGCCATTTACTATATTAGCAAGACTTTATCCGGGTATGAAACAAGATACACACCTTTAGAGAAGACTTGCTTTGCATTGGTATGGGCCGCGAAAAGGCTCAGACATTACATGTTGTCACATTCAATACAGTTGCTTTCGCGAATGGACCCCATCAAATATCTGTGTGAGAAGCCAGTATTATCAGGGAGAACAGTTAGATGGCGGCTACTTTTATCGAAATTTGACATAACCTATGTCACACAAAAATCCATAAAAGGGAGGGCAATAGCTGACCATCTCGCAGCCCATCCACTCCCAGATAGAAGAACAGTGATAACAGAATTCCCTGATGAGTATATTCTGTCTACAAAACCAAAAGAAGCAGAAGAAGATATCCACTGGAAAATATACTTCGACGGAGCCCATAACAAGATAGGCAGAGGGATAGGAGTAATGTTAGTATTGCCTGATGGAGTCAGAACACCTATTGCCATCAGATTGGAGTTTCCTTGCACAAACAACATAGCAGAGTATGAGGCTTGCATTGCAGGTTTGAAGGCAGCCCTTGCCCTATCAATCAAAAGATTAATGGTTTACGGAGATTCTCTCTTGATCATTAAGGAAGTTTAGGGTGAGTGGAAGTTGAAGAACGAACAGTTGGTTCTCTATCATAAACATCTCTTGAAAATGGTCGATGAGTTCGATGAAGTCAAATTCCATCATGTGTTCAGGAATAAAAACTACTCTGCGAATGCTTTAGCAGTGTTATCATCATGGCTAACTATCCCGGAAGGAGCTACAGTTCGACCAATTGAGGTAATTCAGAGAGATGAACCCGCATACTTCTACCAAGTGCAAGAGTTCGAAGAAGAAGAGCCTAGTGAGTCATTGTATGCCGAGATCAAGAGGTTCTTGGAAACACAAGAGTATCCAGAAAGTGCAACCAAGAGAGACCGACGGTTCATTAGGTCATGGGCCTCAGGGTTTTCTTTATGTGGAGGTCATATATTCAAAAGATCCTTTGATAATACACGTCTGAGATGCGTGGACAAAGATGAAGCATTGAATATTCTAGAAAAAGTCCATGAAGGAGTATGTGGCCGTGGACGAATGTTGGGTAAGAAGATCCGCAGGAATGGTAACTACTGGCGGACAATGGATACTGACTGCGAAAAGTTTGTCAAAAAATGTCATAAATGTCAAATACACGGAGATGTTATCCATGTTCCCCCAGTAGAACTAAATTGTCTGGCATCCCCTTGGCCTTTTTCCACATGGGGAATCGATGTGATAGGCAAGATACACCCATCTTCATCAAATGGAAATAACCACATTATTGTGGCTATCGATTATTTTATTAAATGGGTGGAAACGATCTCATGTAAAAGCATCAAGTTTGCCCCGACCGCAAGGTTCATCCATAATCAGATCATATGTAGATATGGGGTGCCACATAAAGTCATCTCTGATAACGGTCCAAATTTCATTGGATCTGAGGTACGCAACTTGTTTGATAAGTATAGGATCCAGTACCACAACTCGTCGCCCTACAGGCCACAGACTAATGGAGCAGTGGAGGCTGCCAACAAGACGTCAGTCAGGATCCTAAAGAAGATGACTGTGATATATAAGGATTGGAGTGACAAGTTGCCTTATGCATTATAGGCTTACCGCACGTCTATTCGGACGCCAACAGGGGCAACGCCATTCTCCCTTGTATATGGAATGGAGGCCGTACTCTCGATCGAAATTGAAATCCCGACTCTCAGAGTTCGAAAGGAAGGAACCGAAGATGAAGCTGATTAGATTCAGTCCAGAGTAGATGTTTTAAACTGCATTGATGAGAAGAGAATAGATGCAGCATATAATGCACAGGCTTACCAACAGAGGATATCTCGTAGCCTCAACAAGAAAGTCTGGCTAAAGAATTTGAACGTAGGGATCTTGTGCTTAAAGAAATCAGGCTCGTGGATCATTCTGACTCAAGGGGCAAATTCAAGCCAAATTCGGAAGGTCCCTATATCATTAAGAACATATTCTCGGGGATGGCAGTCCAATTGACAGACCTCGACGGGATAAATCACCAGAGGCTTACAAATACGGACTAACTCAAGAAGTACTACGCTTGAGGGAGCTGCTCAACTCTTAGACTGGGGGCAAGTGAAGCCGACAGAGGTTCAAAAATGAGGCATTTCTTTGGCCGATATCTAAAACCCAGAAAAAGCCTAGTTGAAACTTCATTTCCGCTATAAAATGAGTTTTGAGCCTTAAACCTTTTCTTGTACATAGAAAATACCAAAAAAAATCAAATACTCAAAAAACCCCAAAAAATCAAATATTCCAAAAATCCAAGAAAATTCAAATACTCAAAATCCGAAAAAAATGAATATTCCAAAAAAAAATCTCAAAAAATTGAAAATTTGAAAATCCAAAAAAATAGAAAAACCCAAAAATCAAAAGCAATAAAATGTCTTATGAGCCCTAAGTTAAACCAGGGGCAGAATAAAAAAAAGGAGAAAATCCTTAGTAAAGTCAAACTCATCAATTATTTGAGCCTTTACCCCTTCTTCCTACCCAACCTAAGCCACGATACAACCTAAAAAACCTCATGGACCCGGTGAGCGACACAAGTCTTTGGTCAAGGAGAAAGGTGGTGTACTTCCAAAAAATGAAGAAGGTAAAAAATTCAAGAATAGAAATCGTAGTCTGAAAAATAAAGACTTGAGAAAATTTGATCCGCATTTGTGAGTTTTGAAGTGCAAAGCCCTCGGTGTCGGAGGACTAATCGGCAAAGCACAACTAAGAAAGTAAGCTACGACAAGGGTAAACCCCTGAGTAGTATCTTCCCCAGAGAAGAAAGAGGCTCTCCGACAGTAACGACGTCAGTGGCAAGCTCAAAATCTCAAGATGAGTTGGTATTCGTCGGATCCAACGAGCGAAGTCAGGAGGAAAGAAGGCGAAGCAAGACGAGGTCAACCCAAGGGAATGGCGACCTATCAGTGTGACCCTAGCTATTCGGACAGATATTCATAAGCGTATCCAAGGTAAGGGGTTTGATTGCTCTCCGCTTCTACACTTTTCAAAAAAGGAAGAGAAAAATGCTTTCGAAAAGCATTTCAAAAAAAAAAAACTATTTTTTGTTTTCAAATCCTTGCCCGACGGAGATCCTATGAGGATAAATTTAGGATGCTAGGGGCATGCCTTGCATGACCCTGGTTTAGGCATCTGAGGAAAAATCTCCAAAAGGCAAGATAAGTTTTTAAAGTATTTTTTTCGTATTCCGTCGGCTTTCGAAAAGGTTTTCAAAAGAAAAGTAGGTTTTGTTTTCAAAAACATTGCCCAGCGGAGATCCTATGAGGATAAATTTAGGATGCTAGGGGCATACCGTGCATGACCCTGGTTTAGGCATCTGAGGAAAAAAATCTCCAAAAGGCGAGTGAGGTTTACAAAGTACCTTTTCTTGTTTCATTGATTCTTTCGAAAAAAGATTTTTTAAAATAAAATAGGTTTTGTTTTCAAAAGTTTTGTCCGGCGTTTTGTCCGGTGGGAGGCCTATGAGGATAAATCTAGGATGCTAAGGGCATGCGTTGCATGGTTTTGGTTTAGGCGTCTGAGGCAAAGTCCCAAAAGATAAATGTATATTCATAACAAACTTAAAGGTCAACACAAGAAGTTGATATCATAACAACGATAAAAAAGAAAAAGCTAGAAATAAGCGTAGTATATCATAAGGTTAGTCCAGCGATAGGGAAAAGGAATCTCAACCCTCAGCCACGGTGCCGAGTCCGACGTCTCCTCCGGTCTTCTGTAGAATCAGAGCTAATGGAGCCAATGGAAGCCAATTAGAGTGAGTTAGAGTTGTCTCCTATCTAAAAACGAGCAAGCTCTCCCTGAATATGAATGAGTTCAGAACTCACACGGTTCATCTCACCCGGCAATTGACTGTACCTAGACTGCCAGAGCTCTACTCCGCTTCGGTGCTTCGAACTGGTAATGATTGGCCTCGCTTCGAAAAGTATTAGCCTCTTGCTCATAGCGTGCCGACTCCTCGGTCATAGCTGCAAGCTGCCTCTGCAAGCCCTCGGCCCGTTGCACCCAACCGGTGCAGAAATCCCGCACCGTCTACAAAACAGCAGGTTACATTTGCGAAAGGAAAATACTGAGATATCAAGATCTAGAAGCAAGGAAACTTACAAGTTCGGATGAAGGGGAAGTCCAAGAATGCCGAACTCCAGTTGAGGAATGGAAATCCTACAGGGCACCAGATCATTCGGCAAAGGTACAAAAACTTCCCTGGGTGGAAGCTCTCTAGGGTCGAAGACTGAGCTGTTGAAATTAGACGTCCCAGCCTCTCTAGTAAAAGTGGGAGGAGCAATAGCTTGTGCACCCTATAAAGAAGTCATGCAGGGTTAGTTCGCAAAATAAGTTGTCAAGGAAAATGCAGTAAATAATGAACTTACCGAAAAATGCTGCAGCTTCTGAGGACCAATGATCGTCAGACGGGCACACTTATATGCAGGCGGCAATAGATAACCCAGAGAAGTCCTGCTCCAGTAGGCAAAGTAATCTATGACGAGTTCTACAGTGTCACACCAAGAAGTAGGTTGGTCGACAACGATATCATCCATCTCAACAGCTAAGCTCCTTGAATGGCAGCAGGGCTTAGGTGGGGGAAGTCTTGACACAAACTGAAGATAACCCACTTGGGAGGCACACCGATCCCCCAAATACCACGCACAGAAGTTCGGCCCTCGGAGTAGGAAGCGCGATGTAGTGAGCACGTAAGCTTTAATAAGAATGTCAAGATCGGAAGGCTGCAAGGCTCCCCATTCATCCCAGTGAATCTGCAAAATAGAAAATGACATGAGTTGCATACAATCAAGAAAAAAGGATTGGTTCAACTGGATAATCACCGTTTCTCTCGTGGCGGACTTCGGGGTATTTCAAAATCATACCATCTTGTGAGAAAACCGCCATGCTGCGATACAATCTTAGGTGCGTCCTTCCAACGGGCCATCCGCGGGAATGGGCGATCTTCGCTGGTAGAAGCTAGGGCAGGAGCCTCGGAGGTGAAGTATTCATAATACCAAACCTGTAGATGCAGAAATGAAACATTGTCCAGACAGAGCAACGGATTTGAAAAGCATACTAAGCAGGGGAAGGGCTAGACTTACCGAGAGGACGGGCCAAATGCCACAGACCGAATTAAACTCAGAACGGGACGCGCGCCCCATGTGAATGTACAAGTATGACATGATGGCCCCTCCCCAATCGTATTTGTCAAGCCGTGCCAAATCCTCAAGAACCGCTAAGTAACCTATACAGAACCTCGAATCGGTAGTACTAAAAAACACACTGCCCATCACGAAGAATATGAAATCTCGAGCGATGCAATCAAGCTCGATGTCCGTGTCGTCTAAATCAGATCCACTGAAGTAGGCATATAGTCGGCACAGATCCAAAGAATATGCATCCCTCCGGATAGATGGGTGATAATGTCTCCCCAAAAGACGCTCCAAGTCCTCGTGGCAATAAGTGGACGTCCAAGGAAGAGTGTCTCCGAGTCTGACTCGTATTCCCATAATCATGACAAAATCTAGGGGAGTCAGACCTAATTCACCCTCAAGGAGGTGGAAAGTGTTGATATCATCCCATCAACGCTCTAATAGGGCAAGCACAGCTTGTTGTCATGATGCTTGCAGAGGGAATCCAAAAAATCAGCGAACTCGACCAGTTGCACGTAGGCATATATCCGGGGGCATTCCATTATGATTGCCCACCAACTGAGGAGGTCCTTTATGCGACCTCTAAAGTGGAAAGAGTTGTGTGTGTAAAGCTGAAAATGGGCGGTGTGGGCAAACCGATGGCAATTGTTTCAGGTTGAGCAGGTTGAACAAATATTCATGATTCAAGGTTCAAACATGCATAGTATTAACTAAAGATGTCAAGATGAATCCAAATTCTAGTTTCGTGGTATGCAAATCTAATGTCAAGCTACCCTAGCGGATATGACGTCAAAAGTTGAAAAAATAGTGGGAAGAGATTCTTACCTCAAAACGCTTCAAACGCATGGAGAGATGGTTTCCACATTGGTTAAGACACCGACGTCGTATGACTCCCGCTTCCCCTCGGGCAAACCTCTGTCGGATAAATCATAAGTGAGATAAGCGTCGGAGTGTCCCATAATGAAAGGACGATCAAGGGGCACCCACCAAGGGGCACTCCCACAAGTGGCAAAAGGGCACTCACAAAAGGGGCAACCAAGGGGCACACCTAACACAAACACCTAAGGAGAATCCACCTAGGAGTTTCACTCTGAAGGGCTCACACTAAAGAGGAGGGAGTAGTACTCCAACAGGGGGTGTTCTTACATTTGCTTGTAAAATCAAAAAGTAAAAAAAAATGAAGAACAAATTGAAGAACACCAAGAACGAGTGGTGAACAGTGAAGAAAACCTTGGATTTGATCTACTTTCTAGAGAGAGGATGGAGCAAAAAAAATCCATAAGGTTTTTAAGTAGAAAATGGGAGAGAGTGGGACGTTTGGTCCCCCCCTTTCTTTTATAACCCTTTTTTTG
>MVGT01001038.1:194349-235626 GCA_002174775.1 Macleaya cordata | reverse complement strand
AAAAGAGAAGTAAAGTTTTTTTACTGTTTTCGTTCCAAGTTCTACGTTTTTTTTTAAAAAAAAATCTGTTTTGTTTATTTCTTTTCAAAAAAAAATTAAAAAATTAAAAACTAAAAATTTGGCCAAAACGCACACTAGTTGTGCGGTTTTACTTGGGTCAAAACCGCACAACCAATGTGCGGTTTTGGGCCCCCCTTTCTTTATACCTATTTACGCATAGGTCCCTCCACTTTTCTCCTTTTTCTTTTCTTTTTTTTTCTTTCTTTTTTTTAGTTCTGTTTTCAAAAAAAAGAGGATGTATATTGGTAAATAAAACAAATAATTGGCTTCCCCTTGTCGCTCATCACTTATTTATTTACCTCTCTCCCTCCAGAGTTTTCATATCTCACCACATGTACAGGGTGTTTCTTGCCATTGTCACTGTCAACATGAGACACACTTTTGTGCTCTCCACAAGTGGAACCGTATTGTCATGTAGCATGGGACCATGGTCTGGGTGTTTTTCCTGTCTATTAACTAATTTAAACATCACAATCACTCGATCTTATGGAATCAGCAAATAAAACCCCACAAAATCTAAAGTGGATGTAGGCAAAGACCTAGTCAAAGAGCTCTTCTTTTATTCATCTAAAAGGGGGGGAAGAGTACAAGCACACACATCGAAAGTACCATCTGCAAGAAAGCATTGAAGTAGACCAAACAAAAAAAAAGAGAAAGAAAGAAAATAACTAGGATATCCAACTGATGGAATTTTCTTTTCATTTGCAGGGTACTTGGTGAGAAATGGTCAATCACTGTCTCCACCTTCATCTTCATCTTCATCATTGCCATGGTCCGAGGCCAAGGTAAAGAGAGTTAAGCGCCAGTCACGATACTCTCCCACCCGACTGGGATCCTGTACTGGAAGGATTGGCGGGACAATCAGAGGCCTCAATTGCCAAGAACGCAGAGTAGCTGCGACAATACAGAGAGTAACGGGGGTTGGGTTGTAAAATCTAGCCGAAAGGTCTGAAACATCTTGATGAATCCCATATTGCCTGAGAATGAGTGGACATTAAAAGGTTCTTTGGGTAAAGCTAAGAATTGACACGATGCAATGGCCATAAGTATTCAAAAACTCTAGGCGTACCGGCCAATAATGAAGATGCCAGTGCACGGTCCTATTAGATAAATGGTGAAGCCATCCTGCAGTGTCCTCGTGCTGACGTTCGTGATACCCACATTCTCGATGAACACAGATCACGTTTCCCAATAGTAACCTCAAATGCTCAACAAGCCAGATCTGAAAGCAGAAAAGAGGCATTAACACTCTAGTAAGCAACGAAATGACAAAGATAGAAATTCAGGCAAAAAGGATACCTGAAGCAAATAAAGGCTGTCGCGGATCTGCCTAGATTCAGAATACAGGTCCAGGCTGTCAAAGAGTTCTCCCAAGATGGCGGCTACGTAAGCCCGACCCTCTCGAGCCTGTTGCAGAATGACGATGACCATCGGAGAACATCGACGACCATCGATATGGAACAAATACTTCCCAAGGAGTGCATGTAACGACCCAAAATAATTTTGTTGACTTTGGTGAGTCAAGTTCAGTCGAGTCCAACGCTTCAATCGTGGAACTTATTAGGTGTTAAAATAATTAAGTCTAGGATTAAATAATGAGTTTTTGTTCGGAGCATAATTTGAAGAATTGAACCGTACGAACGGGTAGATCTCGAAAAGTTATTCAATTTAGACTACTCAGGCGCGAAAATCAGACACTAAATGATCCCAAACTAAGGCTCGGAACACGATTTGGATTGGTACCGAAGGTACCCGCGATTTTGACGCGATTTTGACCACAATTTTGACAATTGTGCTTTATTTAGATGTGTATACACAGGCTATGTGTGTGTGATATACTAAAAACTATCATTAGAAGCTTTGTGTACATAATTGTGTGTGTGTATTATGTAACAAAGACTTATTTTATATGTAATATTATATATAATATATATAATTTCTAATTAACTGAGTTGAAACCTCTTTCAACTCCACCGCCTAGTTAATAAAGGGAGACAGAGAGATAACTCTCTCTTATACCTTGTAAAGAGAATAGAAAGTAGAGAGAGAGACGGTGAGAAGAGAGAAGGAGAAGAGAGAGAGAGAGAGAGGAAAGAGAGAGAGAAGAAGAAGAAGATGATGACGATGGTCTGATGGAGATCGTAGGGACCATTTAATTTGTTGATTGAGGTATAAATTTAGAACCCTAGCTCTTAATTTTATTTTGATTAGATATTTTATATTGTTAATCTTTAGTTTTCAATTTTAGGGTTGATTTTGTTAATAGTTTAAAGTTTGATTAGACCTTTCAAACCCTTAATTGATAGAATTGATAATTGGGAAGGTTGATTTTGACTTCAATTTACTGTTTTGGGTTAGATTGTAGATTCGGAGGTCTAAATCAATTGAAGAAGATATTTAGAGCAAATTGGGTTTATAATCCTAAAGCCCTTATTTGATTTGATAAGGACCTAGTTTGGGAGTTATTTGAAGAACTTGAGATTGATTTTGATTTTGTGGTTAATCCTAGTGGATTGAATTTGTTAGTGGTGGCAAATTCAAAAATTGAATTTTAGGATCAATGATTTTGAGGTATTTGGTTTCCTCTTATTAATGTTAAAAGAGGATGACTAAAGGGACTTGGACCTTGTAGTAGCTGTTTAGGTTAGAATTTAGATTCCTAGACTATTCTATATGAAATTAGTATGAATTGAATTGAGTTTTGAAAGTGAATTAAATGTGTTGTTTAAAGTTGGGAATGTGTACTAATACCAGTACACTAATTGGAAGAAATTAATGCAGTAAAGAGTTAGCCTTGCGGGATTTGAGGTAGGAACTTATAAATACTCTCTTATAGCCATTAAAGTACTTTCAATGCTTTTGATAAAGTTTAGCTTTGCAAATCAAATATAATTATCTTGCGAAGCATGCATGATTTATTTGTGATGTCCTATTGATGTGAAAATGATTCTCCAAAAGTATAGCTTTACATAGTGATGTAAAACAATAATAGTTATTTTGAAAAAATAACTAGATTCTAATAATTATATATATGAATGAGTTACATACATATATAAGTATATGAATGATTCTTTTCTTACTTATAGTTAAATAAACTATATTTTTTAAAAAGAATCAAGATTTAATCGTTATTGAACTTTAGGGATGGGTATATTTTCAAAACCAAATGGATTTTGGGGTTCTTATAACATAAATATTTTACTTCCTTCCATCTGTTGGGAGAAGTAGTTGTTTTGAGAGGATGTGTGGGATAGAAGTCCCAGTTGTTAGGTATGTGTTGGTGATTCCCTAGGTACGGGCTTTCCCCCAGATATGATTATTACCGGCTTTCCCCGGAATAATATTAGTTGGGAAATCACGACATATGCACGGTTGTTAGTTTTTGTAGGAAAAAGTATGTTCTACTACTAAAACTTATACTATTATATTATATATCTTTTGGTAATCCGAAAATGGATTTGCAATGCCTACACGAGCAAATCATTGAAGTTTTCCTAAAAACAATGAATTGTTCTGTATTTTCATTATGTTTTCCTGTCTCATGACAGGAATGGGACTCTCATAATATTGGAAAACTATTGAAATCTAGGTTATTCTATTTCTCTTTTTGGAAAGTCTTATTTGGATAGGTACGTGTATGATTCTAGAAATGTCGAGGTTATATGCTGCCTAGATTAGGCGAAGACTTGAGGAGCGTGACAACTCCTGGATTATTTTAATGATCATTAAGATGTCTGCACAAGTCAAACGGCTGACCACCGCGACAACGGCTACATCGGCAAATTATGGTCAAGGGTCCACCTGAACCCAAATCATGAGCCAGCGTGCTTCTCACAAAAACCGATAAATCAGTCGCTCGGTCGGAAATCAGGAATTAACGATGGGGTTCCACATCGGTTAAGTTGGAACACGATTTTGCTCACCGACTAGGAGCTGAAACATCTAGTCGTAGCCTCTTCACTCTAAGATGATTACACTACGCAATATTATGATGTGAGATGTTGTTAGTTTATATTTACTTGTATGGGTAAGTGAATGGTTATCGGTTTATGTTGTAGAACAAGTACCAACTACTTTTACATTACTGTATTATGATTTCTCGATTTTCTTTTAAAACCTGCATTGTCTTAAATTCATGTTAGTGACTATTTGTTAGTATTATAAGTTTCTTACTGAGCTTTTTGCTCAGATCCAGGAGATATTACTGCAGAGGGAAACGAGGATACAGGAGAGGATTGGTCGGACTATATCTATACCCTTTGAGGAGATTGATATAGGGAGTACGTCAACGATAGCTTTCTTACACTTGAGGTGTTGTATTTAGCCTTTTTGAGGTGCATGTTATCTTACTTGTTTTGTATATATTTTCTTAAGATATGTATATAAGACAAACACACTTATGTATATTATATCACTTAACTCAAGTTATCTATGTATATTATTAAGTGAGGCATCATTTTAGAATTGTGGTTTGAATCTAGCCTAGTGGATAACTAGGTATTATTATTTCGATGAAGTAAGGTAGATTGGTCCTGATGAGATGATATATCTATCGTGGATGAATGGAATGATTTAGAATGTATTATTGTGAGTAAATCATCTCTTTTACAGGTTTATGAGGGAGACTCTGGGGAATTTTTCGTTCACCCTAGTCATATTTTGAGGTGATTAATTATATGGATAGCTATATTAGTTTAACTCTGATTAGATTTGTAAACCTTTGTTTAGGTTTGTTTAGTACTAATTAGTCACCTTGTATAGTTTACCTAATGCCTCGAGATGCGATTCAATCTCTTAGAGATTTGAGTTTCAAATTGGGGCGTTACAGTGCAATACATAATGCACGACAACGAATCTCGGGATCGTCACACGGACGAAAGTTCCGAACAAGGTTCTTTATGTGCACACCATTCGGAAGAAAGACATAGTCGAGGGAATGACGGAAGCGCTCTCCCAAAAAACGACTGAAAGTCAAGCGAGAAATACCACCAGGAAGGGGAGTGAACAGAGGACCATCAGAGAAAATACCGAGTATCTTACTAAATTCCTCGATGGTGGGACACATGTCGCAAAAGCCAAAGTGGAAAAGGTGGAAGTCACAACTCCAACACGTGGCCACCGCTCTCAAAAGATCCATGTCCAGATGAAACCCGACAAGATTGGCGACATGACCAAGCCGGTGGGATCTGATGAAGGAGTTTTCAAAGTCGTTGAGATCATTGACCCAAGCATGAAAAGCCTCCATGGTTCCGAATAAGCGGAGAAAAAAAATGAGAAAAGGATAGGTGATGAAAGCTTTGATGTCGTTGCCAAGGTGAAGCCTCAAATATTTATAGAAGTTAGAATATAAAAGGACCAGTAGGTGAAAGGAATGTACTCATTAAAGAAAAGAGAATCATTTTCCTATCATGGTAGAATGTTATACATCTTTCCCATGAGGATCATGTGGGATAGAAGGGAAAAATCCATTTTTACCACCTCATTAAAGTACAAGACAAAAGAAAAAGGGAGCTAAAGTGAAAAGTGAAAGCTCTCTCGATTTTGAGGAAGAAAGTGTCGAAAGTACACATCTTGACAAAAGGGAGTACAAAACACACATGTGAGCAGGTTAAAGTGACTGCCAAGCAGTTAATCAAGACAAAGCCAAGACAGAAGATTGAAGTGTCGAAATAATTGAGTGGTGTAAAAAACCTAGCAATGTGCTCAGATCCCAAGATGATGCCTAAGCAAAAGCAACCCCCTCACCATCTCTCAGACTATGTAGAACCTGGCAAAATGCCAAAAAATTGCGACCACTTCTCGCCAGACTAGAGTTGGCTGAAGCATGCAGGTCCAGCGACTGCCTAATCAAGGTCGGCGGTACTGCACAAACCTTCATTCAATTGTAAGAGTCGAACTAGCTCGGAAGCAGACCGGCGAAATTCGTGCCCGACTTCGGCTGACTACGAATAGTTAGCCGAATTCATGACCTAGATCATTGGATTTTAGAATTGACCATTCGATTGGTGCGCGAAAATTAGGCATCGTCGGCCTCGCCATTCACCCGCAAGCGGGCTCTAGCGAGGAGGGGCATCTATAGACGCAAACTTTTCGCACACCAGTGAGAAACACCCACATTGGCCAGACCTCAATTTTTGTGCAAAATCTAATAAAAATCGGTAATTAAACCCTCTCCAAATTTCAATTAGAACCGGATCGAGAATGAGTCTAAGAAATCTTAAATCTGGGTTAGAACCGGTGTAAATTAGGAACCGTAGGAAGTCCTCTTGGTTCTAGGTCTTTTGGCATTGACACGTGTTGCATTGGGATTGGCTAGTGCTAGGTTTCAAATTAATTATGTTTGTTAGAAAATCTAATTTTTTTAAAAATTAGTGGACCCCACTTTAATTAAATAAAATCAGATCTTTTTTTTTGTTTTAAGAAAAAAAAGAAAATAACAAACCGCACATTCAATGTGCAGTTTGGCCCCTATTTGTTTTTCACCCACACTTTTCTGTGTGGGTCACGTTCACCCAAACGTGACCCATACGCATTTTTCTCCTATTGTAGCCAAAATTGCAAATAAATCCCTATTTTGTCTTTTTCCAAAATTATTTCTCAGCCCTTGCTTTTCAAAAAACCCCTCCCAAATCTTATCTATCCACATCAGATAGGTTATTTCTAGCCATATATTTTGGGAGGATAAGAAGGAATCTTGGGTTTTTATTACCCACTAGGACACTTGCCCAATTTTGGGGGGAAGCTTGAGACCAACCAATCACAGTGACACATGTGTCCCATTAGAGTTCTATATATAGTAATGGGTAGAGAAATTGAGGGTTCTTCTTTTCTTTTCCTATTTTGGAGATTCTACCATTCTTCTTTGGGAGTTCTTCTTTCTTTTGGTTTGGCTCTCTGTTTTTAGGGTTTTAGTTCTCTGAGATTCCTTTTCTTGGGAGAAGAGAAGTCTACCTTTAAGGTTTTGGTAGAGACTGAAGTTAGAGAAATAGAGGGGAAGGTGAGAGAAAACACTTCTTCTTTTTGGTTCTTGAGATTTCTTTCCATTTTGGTGAAAGTAGTTGTTTTAGGGTTCTTTTTGTTTGAGTTCTTCATCTCCATTTTTGGGGAAAGGAAGGATTAATAGAGAGTTCTAGGAGAAAATAAGAAGGAAAGAAAACATCAAATCTCTTCCATTCTCTCCCTTACATCACAAGTGATGTCATAGGTTAGAGATTCTTTGATTTTGGTTCTCATTTGTTGGAGAAGACAAAGAAATTTGAGTTAAAGAAGAAATCTCTACAATCTACTCTAACAAAAGGGATCTCTCATACATTGAATCTTGGAATCTATGCTTGCTAGGTAAAATCTCTACACCTCATCTTTTGAATTTTATGTTTAATGCATGTAAAGTGTGAGATAATATATGTAGTGATGTATGGGATAATGTTGGGAGTGATATATGTGTTAGTATGTGATGATGTATGACATGGTGATGAAATCATGATGTAATGAAGAATTTAATGCTAAAGTGAAATTTATGCATAGTTTTGATGATAAATGGGTGTAAATTCTAATTTGATGTCTATGTTATGTTATTTAGCATGATATGCATGGATGTAGATTTTTATATGAGATGATATTTTTACATGCATGTTTGTATGTGATGGACCATGCTAAATGGATGTAAATCTTGGCTTTAAATGCTTTTATAATGAATGCCACATAATCATGATATGTGAATGACATGGATGAAATATGTGATGATATGGCCTCTTTTGATTTCACATGAAGTATGGTATGTTTATTTTTTGATATGAGAGTAAATATTATCATGTTTTCATATACATAATATGTTATGAGCATATCATTATTGATAATATCATGTGGATGGATCTTTCTCCATGCCTTTGTTTGCTTGTCACATAAAAAAGAGAGTTAACAAGGCTTTGATTTGTATTGATCCCATGTTATCTATCTTGATCATCATGTCATTTAGCTCAATTATGGCCTAATGCATATTATGAATGGTTTAGATCATTTAAACTCATCTTAGATTTAAAGATTGTAGCTATTTTTGCTCTCTTTTTATTGATGCATGAATATATGATTTAGGTCCATATCTTTGAGGAAGATATCTCCATGATGTGTGTTTTGCCATAATATGATGGGGCATACTTATGAAAGTGTGTTTTTGGTCTCTCACCAAAGAGAGCAAGAAGTGTAGGTTTTAATGTTACGAAGTGAACATTTGCCTTGATCTTCTTAATAATCTCATGCTTTTTGACATGTGGGACGTATTAGACGGTGTGGATCGTCGAATTTGGTTTAAGAATTAAGTGTGAGGCCTTAATTAGCTCTCTTTTTCCTATATGTTTAATCCCATGCACCTTATGCTTGAAATTCATATTTATGATGTCATAATGAAAAGGCTCGATATGATTGGTGTGCTTACACTATGTTTTGTGTTTAAAGCTTTAGCATCGTGAGTGCGGAGGTAGGTTACTTCATTTTACTTTTTTATTAATTTTGAGTAATTAGTAGCCTTGTTTTTTATTTTTTAACTGCTTTGATAGCTTTAGGTTGAAATCGAATAAGCTTTGCAAATAAGCTACCTTCGGGCTTTTAGGCCTGTTCTCTTATGTTGGGCCCATGGGCCCATCCCTCGTTTGGGCCTTAGGGCCCATCTCTCCTCTTTCGTGGGCCACAGTGCCTACACTCTTCCTTTTGGGCTCAAAGCCCTCCTATGGATGTGGGCCCAAAGGCCCACCCATTTTGTTGGACCTATCGCTCCAATTCTTTCTTGCGGGAATATAACCCATTTCATCTTTCAGGCCGTAAGGGCCTGATCCTTTCACTTGGATCTAAGGATCCATGTCTCTTTCTATCGAACCTAAGGGTTCGATAGATCGCCAAACCCTAAAAACAAATAATAATAGAGTTTAAGGTCTTTAGTTTAGACCCCCTCTAGGGTTAGGTCTTGATGCTTTAGATTACTAAGTTGCATTAGCCTAAGGTTTCGTGTTATTTTTGAGTGGACTTAGGGTTTCACATGAGCTGAAATTCCTATTTTACTCTCACCTTTGTTTTAAATGTTTTGAACTTTTGAAAGAATATGTTTTTCAAAATTCATCTCATTTAGCTTAGGATTTTATGCATATAGGGTCAAGATTATCCCAAAACAGATTAGGGATCTTAAGAAACCCTCGTGCGACATTAGAGCGTAGGGCATGCATACATCGCGTCCTATCGACATCGCTTTCTTCTCGGGCACGCATGTATGGTGTGATCCCTTTTTCCTGGGCACATCCTATTTTGGATGTGATCCCGACGTGAAATTTACACCTAAGGGTGTTATGAGTCTGTCTTTTTTTTTTTCCGGACATGTGTCCTGATCACGTGATCCCTCTTGAGGTCCACATCTACGGATGCTATGTACCCTTTCGTCTTTTGGGCATATCCGATGTTAGATGTGATCCCGTTGTGAGATTCACACCTAAGGGTGTTATGAATCTGCTTTTTTTCTAAGCACGTCTCATATCAGACGTGATCCCTTTTCGGGCACGTGTTCTGATCACGTGATCCCTCTTGAGGTTCACATCTACGGATGCTATGAACCCTTCTCTTCTTTTGGGCATGCGACCATCGCGCATGATCCCTTTCAGGCACGTTTTATGTTAAACGTGATCCCCGGTTTATTCGGACACGTGCATATAACACGTGATTCCATCTTGGCATATGTCCAAGGAAATATTCGCCCCTTTTTGTGAGAATCGCGTTTAAGAACGTGATCTTTCTATTTTGGCGACACATGTATACAACGTGTGAATTGCCTGAGTTTCATGTTCAAGGACATGATTCTCTCTTCGGCGCACGTGGCATACTGCACATGATCGCTTCAGTGTATGGTGTATACAGCACCATGTCACATGGTTGAGTGTACGTGTACATATTACACGTATCACACCCTTTGTTCGTGCGTGGATATAGAGCACATCCGTGTCACCTTGCTTTTTGCACACGGGCCTACTGATGGCGCTTGTCGCTTTCTTTTGCTGCATTCAATCAGATGAGTGTATGCATTTTTTCGCCCTAGAACTACCTATCCTTACACGTAGATTTAGGGGGGCTTATTTCTTATTCATTTATTTATTTATTTAGTGCAGTTGTTGTTTATATATATCATTGTTTAGTTTTAATCATTTATCCCCTAAAAAACTTTTAATCGCGAAGTAGAGCCCGTCCTTACGGACGGGCAGTTGTTGGGTGCCTAACACTTTCCTAACCCGTACCTTGATCCCCTTATCCATTTGTCTGACCGCAGACCTTCATTTGGATTATTGCTATGGTTTTCTAGGAAAACTAGTTTTAGGCTGATTTTCCAAAATCTTGGGTCCTGATTCCCATAAATCAAGTGGCGACTCCATACCCCTACCACATTCATTCCCCCCACCCCCCGTGTGGGCGAATCCTATTTCGCATTTTCCCACGTGTTCATTCTCTCTCTTCTTCGGAGGTGGAGAGTGTGAGTGCGCTGGGAGGTGCTGGATTCCGGCTGCCCACTAACGTCACCTAATGTCAAGGTGCTGGTCAACCTTTGTTGACCGGTACCTTGACTGCTTTTTTATTTCATACGGCCAAGCTGTATTCACTCTTTGAAAAAAAATATACTAACCCTAGTTAATTTTGGTAATTAAAATTTACTTGGTAATTAAGTTATTGTTGTTTGGTAACCAAGTTAGGTCATTTCTAGAGTTAATTGTGGGCCTTTGATCTCGTTTTAGGGTCTCAAATCCAGGGGTTGTAGTTAATCCAAAACACTATAAATAGAGACCTTCACTTAGTGGTTAGGGGGAGGAAAAAAAGAGAGAAAAAAAAATTAAGGGAAGAGATCAATTAAGGAGGGAAGAAAATTGAGAGTGAGAATAGTGATAATATTTTTGGTAAGATTTTGAGAGAAAAATAAAGGGAGAAAAGAATTAATAGAGGAGTCTTTGCTTGGTGTGATTCTTGGAGCAGTTCCTGGAACGAAAAACTCAATTAGACTCTCTATTTAAAGTTACATTATAATATTTTGGAAGCGCGAACAGGTTGGTCTTCTCTAACTTTTAGTTTTTCTTTATCAAAGCATGATTATATTCAAGCTAAAATGGCCTTATGATGAGAATATGCATGTAGGATGATTTTTCATGCAAAAGGGAATGAAATAGTAGTACTTTTCATATTTCGTATTTTTGATATTTAATTAATTTCAAATTTTTTTATTTAATTTTATTATTGTATTCATTCAATGTAAATATAAATATCTGAAGTTAAATGTGATAAAAAATGTGCCCCCAATAAATATTTTGAGATTTGACGATTTATTTGTATCGAAAAATTACTTTTAATCTCAGAATAATCATAACTCATGACTTAGCCGTTGGATTGGACTGAAATGTTTTTTGGACGTTTGTGAATGAGTTTAGAAATAACTCTAAAAAATCAGAATTTTTTGATCAATTTAGCATTTTTTAAAAATAGTTATATTTATTTTTAAGCATATAAAATTTTGAATCAACTAAGTTTGGTGGAAATCCCAAACTTAGAATTTTAATAATTATTCTTTTGATGGAAAGATACCAAATCTTGGACCTTGTGGATATCCGAGGAGATTTGATATTTTTTATCTTTTAGGTAATTTTCTTTTCGTGGAGATCCGAATAGAAAAATTATCAAAAATTAATTTTCGTTGGCGTATCCCGAATGTCAATTAATTTAATAATTTTGCAATGATGAATTGAGATTTGGTAATTAATAATTATTCCCGTGGAAATTCAGGTTTGCTTTTTTTATTCCATTTTAGTTTATTTAAAAAAAAGGGGATTTTTCGACAGCTAAATCTTATTTCTTATTTGAAAAGTAATTTTTCGAAATCCAATATAATCCAAAATTTTTATGGGAGCACAATCTTGTCATATTTAGTCTTCACCAAATCTTTCACAATTTTTTTTTTTGATTAATGTAAATATTTCTCTTAGCTTTAGGTTAATTTTAGAATAATGGTAGATGTTGCTTGTTTTGGTATGATGACATGTATATAGAATGCAATTTATTTATTTATAATAGTTTTGGAATTAAAACTCTAAAAGTCCTAATCACAAAGTAAAGACCGATCCCATTGATCGGGCGGTTGTTGGGCGCCTCACACCTTCCCAACCCGTAGCTTGATTCCCGAGTTGAGAATCTCTAGTTTTGACCAGTTTAAAAGAAAATAAGAAATCGCCAATTTAGTTTTACAATAAAAAGGGTAGTTTTCTTAAAAAGGGACCCAATTCCCTAAGTTGAGTGGCGACTCCAAATATTTGAAGATTCTCAAAAATTTAGCCATTTATGAAACACGAATTTCGATGAGCTTCGGCCCGTGGATTTTCACTATTTCTACAGTGGCGACTCCGCTGGGGACTTGAGAATCAGACTTGAAATGTAATTAGGAATTTTAGGGTTTTGATTTGACACTTATCGGGTTACGCACACACACACGTGCACGCACCCATTTGCATCCTGCATTCCATTTCGCATTCGTCAGACGTTCGATTTTTAGCAAGCCCTGTGGTTATTAGCCTGATCCCGTGCCTTGTGCCAAATGGGATGAATCAGTCTAATATGCCACACACTTAGCCTAGTACTAAAGACTGGTCTTGGACCATGAGGTATATTTTGCTTAGGTAACCCAATCCTACCTAAAAATTTATAGCCCATGCATGCATGTAATGGACCTAGAAATATACTATAGGGTGACCTTATGAAATTGCATTTATTTTGCACAAATATGGAGGCATGTACACAATTGCTTTAACTTCACCCTTGTTTTCCGAATAGACAGGTAACAAGTGCTAAGTGGACCCCTAATTACAACGAGTAGAGCAAGAAAGCCTCAATCAAGAGGCAAACCTTATAAAAGAGTGTGGACCCTTGAAACCTCCAGATTAATAAGGATAGAATCAATGGCCGGAGAAGAAGTTCAACCAGTTGCAGCAGCTAACCAACCAACTGACTCATCTCTGGACTTGCTCAAGGCGATTCAGTTGCTGAGTAAGAAGATTAAAACCATGGAATTAAATATTACTGCCAAATCTAAAATTGTAGCTCGTAATGTATTTCGTGAGCTTTTTGGGGAAGACCAAGGTCACCACATCCAGTAAAAGGGAACAATTTGCCAAGCTCATCGGCTTCTGAAAAAGGAAAGAGTACAAAGGAATTAATTTTAGTACAATCTCCCAATATGAGTGGAATTTCAACACAGTTGGTCTCATATCAACAAGCTCCTATTCAAACTCCATTGGCGCCTATCATGCCAGTTCAAGTTGAATCAGTAAATATTCAGAGTCAAGAAAAACCGGTGACTTCAGTTGATCAAAGACTTCAAGAGTTAGAAAAGGCATTCCGGAAGATGAAAGGGGACTCAGTAGATATGAACATGCTATATCCTTATCCAGAAATTCAATTACCATCAGATTTTAAGTTTCTGGATATGGATCGCTATGATGGGACTGGGTGTCCACGGGCTCATGTTCGGATGTATGTTGGATATGTGAAGCCGCTTGTGGTAAAAGTGGAATTATTATTACAATTATTCCAACGGAGCTTGACTAGGGCCGCACTGAATTGGCTAATGAAGGCAGACCCAACTACAGTTTCAATATGGCAGTGTATGGTTAATGCATTTGTTAACCATTTTACATATATTCCCGATATCCAATTCACTAAAAGGCACTTGAAGGCAATCAAACAAGGGGTAAATGAGTCTTTTACTGAATACATTACGAGATGGAGGGCAAAGGCAATGGAAATTATAGATCATCCATTAGAGGAATAACAGATTGATATGGTGGTAAGGAATTTGAATTATGAGTATTCCAATAGGCTGAATTTGACCTATCATGAAACTTTTCATTCTTTATGGAAGGCTGGGATGTAAGTTGAGCATGCATTGGCTTCAGGAAAATGACTCGACTTTCGAATCAAGTAGAGGCATCATCTTCTAAAGTAAAAAAGAATAACAATCAGGGGATGGACAAAGAACAGGTGAATGCCATAATAGGTGCACCACAACAGTCTTATCAACCACCAGCAACTCCAACAGCAACAGTGACACAGGCAAATCAATATCCGGGGCAAAGGCAAAATCAAAATCAAGGCAGAGGCGGACGTTCTCAGAGGGAGTTTACTGATTTGGGGCATCCAATGAGTATTATTTTGCCTAGGTTACGAGAAAAAAGATTGATTAAGCTGCCTGGTCCGAGGCCTCCACTTCCAAATACACCATGGTGGTACAATGCGAATGTAAGGTGTGAATTTCACTAAGAAGTAAGCCATTGGACAGACAAGTGTTCGGCCCTTAGGCATACCATCAGATCTAATCGATTCAAAGTAATTAATTCTTCCAGGAGTTGGGGAATGGGTTCAGCCAAATATCAATCATAACCGATTACCAGTCCATCAAGCACAACCAAAGATTAACTACATTGAAGTAGATGAAAAGGTCAATCCAATCAAGTCCATCACCAGGCAAAATGCGAGATATCCCTCATCTAATATAGCAACAATTCACACAAGCTCGCCAGTGCACATCTCAGAAATCTTGCCAGATTCTCAACAGCGAGAGCCAGCTTGTATCACTGAGCTCCTGCCGAAACAGGTAAATTCAGTAAATATTTCTTCATGTAATCAATCTAATGAGCCTGTTTATCTTGCAGATCTTTTGCAATCACAAGAACTGGTACACATCGACAACATCCAACCAGTGCCAGTAGTTTCTAAACAAGTCAAAGCGGCAGTAAACCTCACAGATCTCCTACCATCTTCACAGTAGTCTAAAGAACCAGTATACCTAACTGATTTATTCCATCCAGATGAGCCAAAATCAAAATGGGTGGACCCGCTTAGGATAGAGGGTTGCAGTGAAATCCAGCATTTGACAAGGGGAGGTAGACACTACAAACCTCCTCACTTAAGAGCTGAAAATCCTACTGCCACCATGAGTCAGCCTACCCAATTTCAGCTCCAAGATACGAAAGTGGTAAAAGAAGAAGATAAAGAGGTCATTGAGCAACTCCAAAAAACTAAAGCAAACATTTCCATATGGGGATTGTTATGACATCTTCCGGACATAGAAAAGTTGTGTTGGCCAAATTAAACGCGGCTCATGTGCCTACCACAATTACGCCAGAAGAGCTAGCAGGAACAGTGGCCCAAGTCGGGAAGCTCAACTTGATGACTTTTTCAGATGAAGATTTACCCTCAGAGGGGAAAGGACATAATCAAGCTCTTCAGATCACTATTGGGTGCAATGGATACTAAGTCCCACTTGTGTTGATTGACAATGGTTCTGGAGTAAATATCTGTACTCTAAATACGGAAAAAATGATTGGTGTGACAGAGGAGAATATGGCCCTGGGAAATGACACGACAAGAATTGTACGCAGGTTTGACAATGAGAAGAAAAATGTAATGGGTGAGTTTTCCACAGTCGTAATGGTTGGACCGATTCAAACAAAAACCACATTTCTGGTTATGGATATCAAAGCAAATTTTACAATGCTTTTAGGGAGACCATGGCTACATGAGCATAGGGCAATAGGATCAACTTTGCATCAAAAGCTAAAGTTTGTGTGGGGAGACAAGGTGATAATAATCCATGGAGACAATGATCCCGAGGAAATAGATGTAAATAACAAAAGCCAGATTACAATCCCAGTTACTGAAACAGATCAGGGAAGGAAAAATCATGGGGAAGAATCGGTAAATCTCGTGGTATTCAGGACACCGTCTAAAGAAAAGCTTCCAAGTTGGTTTGATCATGGCCATACAAAGATTGGGCACTACTTGAGAAAATGTAGGTTTTTTCCTGGCATGAGATTGGACATTCGATGTAATGGACCGATTAAACCAATTTCGGGAGAGATGACAGCACACGAGGCACCATTTGGTTTAGGGTACCAACCAACGGAAGCTGACCGGATAAGAGCTTTTCAAGAGAAAAGGTGGAAGGCAATACTCACCAAAAAAGGATTTATAGGGGAAGTAACGGGATTAAATTGGAACCACCAACCTTCCTTAAATAGGCACTTCATCCGGAAAGGAGACTCACGTCCTTATACAGATTTCAGGGAACTTGTTATTACACGAGGTGTTCCAGCACTGGTAGTAACTTCTGATTTAGAAAAAGAGGAAGAGGAAGATGAAGGAATCTATGAAGGCATGAAAAAATTATTCATAACACCCTCAGAGGAGGAGGAGAAAGAAGTTCAGGTAAGTCAAGATACAGGTACGTCTCTAGCCTGTTCATGAAAAAATAATTTTCAATCCTGCGAAGTTAATTCGATCGATTCAAGGTCATGATTTGATTTTTTCTACATATTCTGTGGAAACTAACCATTTCGCAGGTATGGACACTGGTGAATCTTCATCCAGCGCCCAAAAAAAAGTATGTGAGTAGTTTGAGCGAGGGGCCACCCCCATCTGATGGGGAAGAAGATTTGTGGTCCCCAGTAAGTTCCATTGTACCATACCATATTTCAAAAATCCAAAAAAATCAAAAAATTTCAAAAATCCAAAAAAATCAAAAAATGAAAAAGAACAAAAAGATTTTGCTTTATTTGGTAGGAAAAATATTTTTGAAGAAAATATACTTGATTTAACTGGAGGAAAAAATGATAATGATGAGCCCGAATCTGACGACGAGGAAATGATCGAAGAGGACCCACCTCATGAGATCCTCGAGTCATGGGAACGTCATGAGGAGAAACCTGAGCCAGTCGAAGAAGAAATTGAGGCGATCAACCTGAATACTGAGGATCAACCCCAAATGGTGAAAATTGGGACTACCTTGTCACCAGAGGAGATAATGGCTATGATTGAACTGTTAACTCAGTATAAGGATATTTTTTTATGCTCATATGCAGACATGTTGGGACTAGATACAAAAATGGTAGTACACAGGCTACCAACTTATCGAAATATGAAGCCAGTTAAACAGAAGTTACAAAGGTTAAGACTAGAATGGATATTAAAGATAAGAGAAGAAGTTGTAAAACAATATGAGGCAGGTTTCCTTATGGTCACAAATTATCTAGAATGGCTAGCCAATATTGTACCAGTTCTGAAGAAAGAAGGCAAGGTTTGAATGTGCATAGACTATCGAAACCTCAACAGAGCAAGCCCCAAAGATAACTTTCCTCTCCCACATATCGATATTCTGGTTGACAATGCAGAGGGTTATGGATTACTATCTTTTATGGATGGATTCTCAGGATACAAGAAGATTAAAATGGCAGAAGAAGATAAGGAGAATACATCCTTCATCACTCATTTGGGCACTATTTGCTATAAAGTCATGCCGTTTGGTCTCAAGAATGCCGGGGCAACATATCAAAGGGCAATGACCACTCTCTTCCACGATATGATGCACAAAGAACTAGAGGTATATGTTGACGATATGATTGCAAATTCTAAGAAGAGAGAAAATCATCTTGCAGATCTCAAGAAGTTATTTGACTGACTCAGAAAGTATAAGCTGCGGTTAAATCCCAATAAATGTGTATTCGGTGCAAAGTCTAGAAAGTTACTTGGGTTCATTGTCAGCCACAGAGGAACTGAGGTTGATCCAGCTAAAGCTAAAGCAATTATTGATATGCCACCCCCGCATAATGAAAAAGAAGTACAAGGATTCTTAGGGCGGATCCAATATATAGTAGGTTCATCGCACAGTTAACTCCAATATGTGAATCGATATTCAAGCTATTAAGGAAAAATTCACCAAAGGAGTGGAACGAAGATTGTCAAAAGGCGTTTGACCAAATTAAAAACTATCTGATGAATCCACCCGTCCTGGACCCACCAACACCAGGGAAACCCTTGTTACTATATATATCAGTGACTGACACCTCAATAAGAGCAGTTTTGGGACAACATGATGAAACTGGAAGGAAAGAACGTGCAATTTATTATATTAGTAAGACCTTATCTGGATATGAAATAAAATATTCAACATTGGAGAAGACATGTCTTGCTCTTGTTTGGGCCACTCAACGCCTCAGACATTATATGTTGTCTTACTCGATGCAACTGCTATCCCGAATGGACCCAATTAAGTACTTATTTGAGAAACCGGCACTCTCAGGAAGAGCTGCCAGGTGGCAGCTATTGTTATCTGAATTTGACATCACTTATGTGACCCAAAAGTCAATAAAAGGAAGAGCAATAGCTGATCATCTGGCTGCACAACCAATACAAGATTATGAATCTCTTGTGACTGAGTTTCCTGATGAGCATATTCTTTTGGCCAAGCCAGAAGAAGAGGTACCATGGGTAATGTATTTTGATGGAGCAACGAACCAAGCAGGTAAAGGCGCAGGGGAAATTTTAGTCTCACCAGAGGAGGTACGCATCCCCATTTCAGTCAGATTGAATTTTGAATGCACTAACAATATATGAGGCATGTATAGCAGGATTGAAGGCTGCAGTAGAAATTTCAGTTAGAAGGCTTAAAGTGTATAGGGATTCATTGCTCATTGTTAATCAGACGCAAAAGATTTGGAAAATTAAAGATGAAAAACTGATTCCGTATCATGAGTACCTTGTAAAGTTGACGGAAAGATTTGACCACATCACTTTTCATCATCTATACAGGGACAAAAATCAGTTTGCAAATGCCTTAGTTGTTCTAGCATCATTAATACCTATCCCAGAAGGATCAATAGTTAAGCCAATTGAAGTCGTGCAGAGGAAGGAACCGGTATACTGTTATAGGATTGAGATTGAGGCAGAGGCACCAGATGGAAGGCCCTGGTACCGAGATATCAAACAATATTTGGAAGATCGAACTTTTCCTGATGGTTCGACAAAGAAGGAACAACGTTACATCCAACGCATGGCTTTTTAATTCACAATTTGTGGGGGAGTTCTTTATAGGAGATCATATGACGGAATTTTACTAAGGTGCGTGGATGAAGATGAAGCTCGACATATTCTAAGCCAAGTACATGATGGGATTTGTGGGGCAAATATGAATGGCCACATGTTGTCTAAAAAATTCTTTGTCTCGGGTATTATTGGACTACAATGGAGACAGATTGTTTCAAATATGTGAAAAGGTGCCACAAATGCCAAATACATGCTAACTTGTTGCATGCGCCACCGTCAGAATTGCATACTCTTACTTCACCGTGGCCTTTCTCTGTTTGGGGCATTGATGTAATTGGTAAATTAAATCCATCAGTATCAAATAGGCATGTATTCATTATTGTTGCAATTGATTATTTCACCAAGTGGGTAGAAGTAGCTTCGGTTAGGAGTATTACTTCAGCACAAATAGCTAAGTTTATCCGAACAAACATTATCTATCGGTATGGTGTACCAAATGAAATAATTATGGATAATGGGATAAACTTTATCGGAAAAGAGGCAAGACAAATGTGCAAAAAATACAAGATTCAACGAAGGAACTCATCACCTTATAGACCACAAACAAACGGTGTCATTGAAGCTGCAAATAAAACCATAGGGAATATATTAAAAAAATGACAAAAACATACAGAGATTGGAGTGAAAATTACCCTATGCATTATGGGCTTACCAGGACTTCAATGCGTATACCCATTGGCGCAACCCCATATTCATTAGTGTACGGAATGGAGGCAGTCCTCTCGATAGAAGTAGAAATCCCTACCCTTCGAGTTGTAAGAGAAGGAGCAATACCCAAGGAAGAATGGATACGGGCTAGAGTAGAACAGCTGAATTTTATAGATGAAAAGTGGTTGCGAGTTGCATGTCACTCACAGGCCTACCAGCAGAGAATAACCTGCAGCTTTAACAAGAAGGTTCATCCACGAGGCTTAATAGAGGGGGATTTGGTACTTAAAGAAATTAGACCGGTCCAGCATTCTAACCCAAGAGGAAAATTCAAACCCAATTGGGAAGGACTGTACATCGTCAAGAAGATTATCCCTAGATTAGCTGTTCAATTAACCGATTTGGACGGTAAGGACCATCCGAGGCCGACGAATGCTGATCAACTCAAGAAATACTACACATGAGGTAAGCCACTTTACTCCCAAGCAAGGGGCAACGAACGCTGATAGAGATTCACAAAGAGAGACCGTCTTTGGCAGTATGTTTCCTCCAAAATAACCCATAAACATCATTTATCGTTAGTCACATAATTTTCGAGCCTAAGCCTTTCGTTTGTACCCAAATGCATAGCTCTCTCTCCCACCTAAAAAAATTGAATCACAACTTCTTACCAAGTCAAAGGGGTAGAAATATCAAATCAAAATAAAGATCTCCAAACTAGGGGCAAAAGTAATTCCCCTAAAGATGTTCATCAAAAAAAAAAAGAGGTAATCTATTTTATCAAATCAAGAGCGAGATCAAAACCAAGGGCAAAATAATTCTCTAAGACGTTGTGATATCATCAGAAAAGGAGAGAGAAACACGTGAAAATATCATAAAATCAAATTGGGCCTTTACTATCCTTTCAAGCCAAACCTAAGCCCCATTACAACCTATGAAAGTCCTCTCTGAATCCCGTTAGCAATGAAAGCCCCAAACGAAGGGGGAGAGTGGTGCATTCTCAAAAAAAAAAAAAGAAAAAAAAAAGAAAAGAAAAAAAAATGTAGTGAAAAAAAGACTTGGGAATATTTGGTCAATGTTTGGAACCTTAGGAAAGTATGGTTCACAACTGCAATGTGGATTGGAAAATATGAGTCGGTCTGTCATCTAAAGGCTTGTCCTAAGCTTGGGAAACAGTGATGTCAAATCCTGCCTCAAAACTAGGGGCAAAACAATCCTGAAATTAGCCTGAAAGGCGTGATCATAGGTATGCAGGTAAAATCGTCTCGAAATATTCAAGATGAAGCAAGGGTGTCTTCTAATGGCTTACTAACACATGGCAAACTGAATATCCAAGGTCTTTGCCTTTAATTAAGTCTAGTATATTTTTATAAGTTATTTTTATTTTTATTTTAATTTTTCTGGTTTTTTTTCTTAAAAAAAAAAAGGGTTTTCAAACCTTGGTGGCGTGGAAGCCTATGATGAGAACTTAGAATAAGAAGTTATGCACTGCATAATAGAAAATAAGTAAGATCTGAGGCAAATTCCACAAAACTAAGTGATTTTTTTTCTAAAACAAAAAAAAAATTAAAAAAATAAAAAAATTGTTTGCTTTATGTTTAACAGAGCTGAGGAAAAAAAAAGAAAGGAGAAGAGCAGTTGCAGAGTGGAGAGACACTAATTAAAGCTTCAAAAGAGCATACTGATTATCACAACTTAGTGAAGAAATTCTCCATTAAAGCAAGAGTAGAAGAAGCTCAGCAAAGAAGAGAAGGAAAGAAATGAAAATGTATTTTTGGATTGTAAAGAGGCTTATATGTTCACTTACCTCCATACATGTGTAATCTCATTGCTTTGATTTTTGTCATGGCAACACTTACGCATGTTAAATAAAAAAAAACTTCAGAACAATTCGGATGAACTCACAAGTGTCATTCCGAAAAATTCTTTTAAGCAATGAGTCCAATAAAATAATGTTTTTGGCCAACTTTTACAAAAACAAATATTTTCTTAAAGAGATAATGAATCACTTTTTTATAATCTTTTCAAAATAGAATGATTTGGTGGATATCCCAAGTCAAAATCCTGTCTTGTAGGTAAAAAAGCATTGGTGTAAGACGCAGAGGGTCGCAACCGATACATGTTTCTTGTTTGGAGTAGGACGCAAAAGCGCACCCAACGAGGAGTATGTTGCAGGAAATTTTCAATTTTTCAAAATATTTTAAAAGTGATTCATGCATTTCAGAAAAACAGAAAGTTGCAAAAATTGGGTATCTGGCTTTGCCATTCAGTGGCATGCAACCTCTAGCAAAGAGGGGCAACTGTTGACACCCCATTTTTGCACCCCATTTTTGCATGTAAAATTGCGCCAAAATTTTTTAATTTCAATCGCCACAAAAATCGCGCCAAACAAGTCCATAATCAACTTTGTTAAATAAAGTCCAATTAGGCCCATAACTAAGTAAGAGAGCAAAGCAGTTCGAATCAAGTTTTGAGTGGGCCTAGGTGATAGGGCATCATCCCATGAGAAAATTGAAACTAGAATCACCCAATTCGGATATCCAATTGGACTCTCCATCCGAAGTTACATTATAATATTTTGGAAGCACGAACAATTTGGTCTTCTCTAACTTTTAGTTTTTCTTTATCAAAGCATGATTATATTCAAGCCAAAATGGCCTTATGATGAGAATATGCATGTAGGATGAGTTTTCATGCAAAAGGGAATGAAATAGTAGTAGTTTTCATATTTTGTATTTTTGATATTTAATTAATTTTGAATTTTTTTACTTAATTTTATTATTGTATTCATTCATGTAAATATAAAAATCTGAAGTTAAATGTGATAAAAAAGGTGCTCCCAATAAATATTTTGAGATTTGACGATTTATTTGTATCGAAAAATTACTTTTAATCGTAGAAAAATCATAACTCATGATTTAGCCGTTGGATTGGACTAAAATTTTTTCTGGACGTTTGTGAATGAGTTTAGAAATAATCTATAAAAATCAGAATTTTTGGAATCAATTTATCATTTTTAAAAAATAGTTATATTTATTTTTAATCATATAAAATTTTGAATCAACTAAGTTTGGTTGAAATCCGAAACTTAGAATTTTAATAATTATTCTTTTGATGGAAAGATACTAAATCTTGAACCTTGTGGATATCCGAGGAGATTTGGGATCTTTTTATTTTTTAGGTAATTTTCCTTTCGTGGAGATCCAAATAGAAAATTATCAAAAATTGATTTTCATTGGCGTATCCCGAATGTCAATTAATTTAATAATTTTGGAGTGATGAATTGAGATTTGATAATTAATAATTATTCCCGTTGAAATCTGAGTTTGCTTTTTTTTATTCCATTTTAGTTTATTTAAAAAAAAGGGGGGTTTTCCAATAGCTAAATCTTATTTCTTATTTGAAAAGTAATTTTTCGATATCCAATATAATCTAAAATTTTTATGGGAGCACAATCTTGTCATATTTAGTATTCACCAAATCTTTCACAATTTTTTTTTTTGATTAATGTAAATATTTCTCTTAGCTTTAGGTTTATTTTAGAATAATGGTGGGGAAGACAAACAGGCTTTAGCCCACAAAGATGAGTCAGTAGATGAAACCTTATTCGAAGGGGTAAGTAGCCTATTTGAAGGTAACGATTCAGCAGTGGTGCCAGAGCAAGAGGCTGAAGTAGGGGAACAAAGCCCCTCGGGATGAGGCGTTGGAGAGGTATCCTCCAGCACCCGGAAGAAGGAATGACCTTGAGAATGGGAGAAGTAGGGGCACCCTCGTCTGAGGAGGGAGATTCATGGGCCCCGACAGATTGTGAATTTTCCTTTGAAGTACTTTTTCTTTGTTTTCAAAGAATTTTAAATTTTTTTTTAAAAAACAAAAAAAACCAAAAAAATCGAATATTTTGAAAAACCAAAAAAATTGAAAAATTGAAAAATCCAAAAAGTTTTGTAAATATGAATAAATGTTTTTGAGAGATTGGTTTTGGACTCGACCTTGAGAATGATGATGGTGAGAAATTCGAAGGTGACCAGAAGAATTTTGCTAAGTCAAGCATCTGAAGATCAAGCTGTCAAACAAATACTAGAAGATTGAAGTGTCAAAATCATTAAGTGATGTAAACACCTTAGTTAACAGCACAGGCTCCAAAGGCAAGAGAGATCCCCATGCAAATTCATAAAATGGGGTAAAACAGGATTACTTTTTTTAACTCATGATTTTCAAAATCACCTGCCGTTCGCTGTACACATCTAGATCGCACCAAATAGGATCGAAACCTTATTTTCAAAACACCTAACAGTTGGACACCAATGGAGTGTGTTCAACCCACTGTCCACTTTTTAGATGCCAACGGAGCGCATTTGAAAAGAAAACTGGAGACCCTTTAATCGCCAAGTACCAACGCAATGTACTTAGTAGATGATTCCTAGAGGCTAACGAATTGTGTCTAGGAAATTGGAGAACCGCTTGGTTACTTTGTACCAACGGAGAGTACTCAGTAGGTGTACCCATGAAACAAAACTTGAAAAGAAACGCTTGTCTGACACCAACAGAGTGTGCTATACAAGGGCCGAGTGAGACCGAGCAACTGAGTACCAACGGAGAGTACTCAGTAGGTGTACCCATGAAGCCAGACCACGGTGATATTCAGCGCTCGATTATGTTCTGCGCCTTCTTCTGGCAAGTCTTCATCAGAAAAGGACATAGTTTGAATACTTCATACATTGGCCATTGTTGCTACTAGTTCATCAGGTGTCATTGTCGTGGATACTTGTATTAAGTTCAATGCTTCAAGTATCGCATTTCGGTGTTTGGTTGATGCCTCGAGCAGTCCCCAGAGTGAGATATTCGCTTTTGTTCGCTTTAGCTGTTCAACAACCAGTTCACCCTCTTCTTTCTGTTCCCTAGGTCTTTGCTGCGGAACCTAAAATAGAGGAATGCGTTGGTTTGAACACTCTACATGCTCGTGTCTTATGTTATACTTCCTGATAATCTTCATCAACCTTTAAAGGATCTTGCCACAAGTAGTCTTGAGATTTTGGAATGATGCATTCATGTAAGTTAATCGGTGGTTTGATTAAATCTTCCATTGCTATAGGTGACCTCTTTTTCACTACTTGTAGACACCAATTTTTGCCCTCAGGCGCTAAACATCCAAAATTCAGTGTTAACTGCGAGATCGGGCCTCAACCACCTCTAATTTAACCCAATCAATCATTGCACCTACTCAATTTGGTGTTCCCCCAACACAATTTGGCCCAATTCAGGCCTAATTGAATAAATCGGGTGAAAATCCTCAAAATTTAGACTTAGATTAACTTTAATTGGACCACATCAGGGTTCATTGACCCTTGGCTCAACTCAATTGAGTCTCCCATTAACTCAATTCAACTTCATTGAGTTCAATTTGGCTCAAAATTGAGCCTAATTGAGAGATTTAGTGAAAATCCCCAAAATTGTTCTTAATTTAGCCTTAATTTGACCACTTTAGGGTTCCCCGGGCTTAATTAAAACTTAATTGATCCTTAATTGATGTTCAAGATCAAGAAATTTCAAAAATGTGAGAGAAATTGGACATAATTTGAGTTTAGAATAGAAATCGGAACCAAAATCGGAGTCGGAATGAACCCGGAACCACTTTTTAGAGGGGGAGAACCGTTGGAATATTCCCTGGAATATGATTAGATCTGATTATATCTAACGGTGGAGAATAAAAATGCTACAAAACCCTAATTTTTTACCCTTTTTCCACCCAATTTTTTTAGATCTCTCTCATCCACCCTCACCCCTTAACCCTAATCTTGTTTACACCCCACCAACCCTAATTTTCTCCTATAAATAGAGAAGAACTCTAGCAAGTAAGGGACATTCAATAGTTCTCAAGTAGGGCATTCAAGAGATCTCTTAGGGGCATTCAATAGTTCTCAAGTAGGGCATTCAAGAGATCTCTTAGGAGCATTCAATAGATCTCAAGTAGGAGGCATTAGATAGATCTCTTGATGAGCATTTAATAGATCTCATGAGTTATATTGAGTAGCTTGAGGGCATTCAAGAGTTTGAGAAGAAAAGAAATAGAATTAGGTGAAAGTAAATTCACTTCCATTAGATCTTAGCCTTACTCTTTACTACCACCATCATCAACCATCATCTACATCTACGCGACCCATCCTAATATAAACTTTGCACATTCAAACCTCACTCATCATGGGAAGAACTCAAACTAATTGAGTTTTTCTTTCCATTTTGAGGTTGGTTTAGAGAGAGTTTGTGGTAGATCACATCACTTTTCAAAAGAAAATTTTATTTTCTTCTTTTATCATCAACAAAAGAGATTATCATTGCTTAATGGAGGGTTGATCAATGAGTTTTCATCACTCTCTCATTGGTGGATCTTAAGCAAAATAGGTAGGTGATCATCACCCCCTTTTTACTTATGGTAGAGATTCCTTTTTTAAGTGTTGTATGATGTAGTTTAAAAAGAAAGTGAATAAATGTTGTCATTTCATGAATCTCACTTCATTGGTTTATTTTGATGTACTAATTAGTTACCTTTTTAGAATAAATACAACATTGTTAGTGATCTTTTTCATCATTTTTTAACATATATGAATCTTCAAGTATCATTTTAGATAAGTACTAGTTTAGTTAAGGTTCATATATTATGAAATAATAAGTGATTTGAAAATCTAATAAGATTGGCCCCTTTTGTATATCATCTCATCATAAAATAATAATTTATTTTTCATGAAATTCATGTTTAGTGCCAAAAATTATATGTTTAGTAAGAATATCAACCATTTAACCATATTATCTAGCATTTGGGTGTATGGGGTTGATTTTCAAGTCACTACACCATAAAAAGAGGCCAAAAACGTGCTGGAATCTTTTCATACAAGCATAAAATGAAAAATGTAAAAATATATCTTGTAGATCATGAAAAAATACACAAAATGGGCTCAAGAATGAGTCAAAAAGGTTGTGAAACGAAGAAGTTATGATAGTTTGAAAATTCACTTTAAATGTGTTCGATGAAATGCCTAAGTGAATGTTTGATGTGTAGAATTGCTTATTTTGCTAATTTCACATTAATACTTTATTTTTTTCGTTTAAATTGAAGTATATCAACCTTAGTTTTAGGTGAAACCCTAGGGTTTACATTAGAAACTTGTCACTTTTGATGGTGTACCTTAACCAATAGAGAGAATAAAATTTCAAATAACCTTTATGAGCTTGGTAAGCCCATCTTCAAGCAAGCCCACTCTACGTTTTTGTTGAGTGTTGGGCTTGTTTCATGAGTTCTAAACTCACAACTTGGAATTGGGCTTTATAAACCCATTTTCTTGTGTGGGCCTGGCAAAAACACATCTTTGCATAGGCCCACCTTTCTTTTTGGGCTCAGATATGCCTAAAACCCTAATCCAAAACCCTAATCAATCAAATAAAATTGAACTAGGTTTCTCTCTTTTAGATTAGTTAATCTAAGTTAGGCTCCTTAGTTTAAGAAATGCATTAGAAATTAGGGTTGTGTGTTAATTTCGAGATTAGGTTAGGAATTTACCTAAGCTCATCGAAATGTGACCACCATGGACTGGCACTCCTAAGTGTGACATGCGTGTCTACGCCACGTCGATGGTCTTGCACACTTGATTAGTTTGGTTAATTCATAGACTAACCCCACCTTTGCAATAATCAAGATTTTCAAAACAAAGAAGAGAAACAATGTTTTCTACTAATTAAAGGATTTTGCATTAGATTTTGGATCATGCTTAATGCTAGAGATTAGAAATCCTAGTTAGGACTCTAAATCTTCCCTAAAGCATATCACATAATCATTTTGCATTAGAATTTGGATCATGCTTAACGCTAGGGATTAGAAATCTTAGTTAGGACTCTAGATCTTCCCTAAAGCATGTCACATAAGGATTATGCTTAACGCTAGGAATTAGAAATCCTAGTTAGGACTCTAGATCTTCCCTAAAGCATATCACTTAACCAAGGCATTTGCATTAGAATTTGGATCATGCTTAATGCTAGGGATTAGAAATCTTAGTTAGGACTCTAGATCTTCCCTAATGCACGTCACTTAGTCGAAGCATTTGCCTATTAAAATTTAGATCATGTTTAACGCTAGGGATTAGAAATTCTAGTTAGGACTTCTAGATCTTCCCTAAGATATGTCATTCATTTTTTTTCAAAAGAAAGACCATCTCGTCGCCACGTGTATCCCTATTTACACGTGTCTCTGAGGAAATCCCAATTGGGTCACGAGCATAACTGATTTGCGTGTGTCATCATTTTTCAAAATAAAAATACCCGTATATCATGAGTGCGTATGCGTGGCTTCCTAGTTTAGCCACACGTATTTTGAGCACGTGTGTGAGCCCCAGTATTCCCATATACAACTCATGGTCACGTGTATTCCACCTCATGTGTGAATGGTCCATAGTCCATTTACACTTTGTTGCAGGACTAGTCCGCTGTGCATCCAGGTTTGCATAGTCGTGATGAATCTTCTTGTTTTCTCGTTGGCCGTGAAGAGAGGTTCACGACCAACATTGCTTGTATGTGAATAGACGCAAGTCTATTTGCAATTTTGCGACACGTAAATTTAAGTTTACGTGTCAGAGTGTGTTTTACTTTTTGCCCCAAAACTTCAATTGCATGAAATATATACTAGAGGGGCTTGAACTTACCTTTCTTGTACACACTCTTTCTTAGCGTAATGTAATTATTTTTAATCCTAAAATTCCACCCAATTACCCATAGTTGTGAAGTGGAGGCCGATATCACGATCGGGCAGTTGTCGGGTGCCTAACACCTTCCCGACCCGTACCAGGATTCCCTTACCAAGAATCTTTCTACGCATAACATACTAGTTGGAAGATCGCCAAGTTTTCTACTAAAACAAAACGATTTTCTAAAATTGGGCCTTGATTCCCAGATTAATCAGGTGGCGACTCCATAAGTAAATTAGACGATTCCACCCCCAGTTAGGAATACGAGAAATCGTTTCTCTTCGGTCGTTCGCGGCTGAGGAGAAAAGTTTTTTCGCGGATCCTACAGCTGGCGACTCCACTGGGGAAAGCATGAATCTGACTCGAAAAACAACTAAGGGTATTTCTTTGGAATTTTATGATTACACACTTCTCGGGTTGACACACACACACACTGCATGTACCCATTCATTTTTGCATTTGCATCTCTTTACTCTCTCTTGATCCTATCAGAACTAGTGGAACCCTTGACTGAGTAGATACCATCCCGACCAAGCGGTCGTATGGGAATAACGGTCGAAAAGCACAATCTTAGCATGTACCAAAGACCAGCTTCGTGCTGCGAGGTATATCGTTAAGTGCCCTAACCACCCAACTAGAGTCCATTTGAGCCTTAAACATGCATTCATGTAGCTGCGATAGATTTTATCTTTAGGATAACCCAGAGTAATTCATACACGCTCCACAAATCCCGAGTCATGACTCACGTAGGACCTTCTTGTGGTTCTGACGAAGTTCTTTTTCCTAAAGTAGGTTCTAGGTGCCCTGAGCAGTAGCCACGGGAAAACGCACAAAAAGAGTTTGGGCTAAACAGTCAAGAAGGCTGGAACGAGTTGAGAGTTCATCGAGCACAGGGTCAGAATTCAGTCTCAGTGGGCATAGTGAAAACATGCCGGATCAAATAGATGATGGTAGTAGCATGACAGAAATGGAAAGAATGCTCAGAGTATGTTTAGAGAAAATCCTTAAAGAAGACCTAGGGACGACTATCGAGAGGATAGTGTCTGAGAAAGTGGCCTCCAACAACCAACATCAAGAGAACACGCCTACTCCTTTGGGTCACACCAAAAAAAACACAAAGCTCGGCTACAAATATGAGAACCAAGGAGGCTACTCGTATGCACTATCAAGAGCCTGGAAAAACCTACTAAGTACATGACTTTACTGACATTCTTCTGAAACCCCCGGTCAAGAAAGCATCTTCTCAATAATGTTTGTCAAATGACGAAGAAGAGCTACGAAAAGAGTGGCATGCGAGATAGAAGGATAAGGCAATTCCGACCCAGCGAGAAATGGTTGACATCCAACAAAGGTTGAAACGCTTGGAAGGAGGGACTACTTATGATATCGACTCTTGGTATCAATGCCCAGATGAAGAACTCCCACCCGGATTCAAGTACCTAGAAATGAAGCAGTATGATGGGACCGGATCAGCCAAAGCCCACATAATCATGTACATGGGAAACATGAGGCCGTTACACGTAAGTGACAGCATGATGGCCCATCTCTTCCAAAGGAGTCTAGTTGGAGATGCTTTAGAATGGATAATCGAATTGGACCGATCCAAGTACCCAACATGGGTCCAGTTAGGGGATGCATTCATAAAGCACTTCACATATGGGACAGATAGTAGAGTTACCCGAAGGCAGTTGGAAGCTCTGCAGCAACAGCCCGACGAGTCATTCACCGATTTTGTGGCAAAATGAAGAATGAAAGTTAGAAGCATGATTGAACACCCTTCTGAGGGAGAGCAGATTTCCATTCTCAGAAAAAGTTTGAGTCCAAAATATCAAGCTGCTTTGAGTGTGGTTACACCGAAGAGAATTGAGAAATTCATCGAAGCTGCCACAAATGTAGAAGACTCAAAAAAGAATGGGTATATGCCAATAATGACTGCAGTCGTAGCTGACTCTAAAGGAAAGAGGAATGGGAAAGAACACGTCAACCATGTCTCCTCTCACAACTCTCACAAGAAGCAACATGTCACAACACAAGTCTCCCAAGAGCAAAGGCCATTTCAGATCGCAGCACAAGGTAACCAGCAGGCACAAGGAAATCAACAAGCTCAGGGGAACCATCTTACTTAAGCCACACGACAGAATCAAGGGGCTCCCAGACGGAGAGAACGCAGGGAGTTTTCAAAATTAACCCACCCCATGAGTGCGCTTTTGCCAGGATTACTAGATACAGGTTTGGTGACTCTTATAAGGCCAAAGCCAGTGTCAAATCCACCACTATACTGGCATAACCTGAATGAGCACTGTCAATTCCACCAATCACTTGGTCATCTGACAGATAACTGTCCGGCCCTTCGTCATAAAATTCAAGACTTGCTTGAACAGGGAGTAATCACCATGGCTGGAGTCCAAATACCAGCAAAACCAAATGTCCACACAAATCCCCTACCAGTTCATCACTCAGAAGGGCAGCAGATAGTAAACTACATTTAGACCAAGGAATCAAAGAATCCAATTAGCCGAGTTAAAAAGGAGAAATCCATGGAGGTTGCAACGGTCCAAGCTACATTTCAGGAGAAGGTCAGCAATAACTCAGCCAAAACATCTCACCAAGTTCCAATCACTTTTCAAGATTTAGTAACTAGAGGCAAGAAACGGTTGGAGAAGCAATAGCTAATCCAAACTAAAGAGATGGCTCAAACCACAGAAAAAGGGCAAACTAGTGAAGTTATGAGGGTAGAGGCAGACTAAAAAGATCCATTATTCACGATAGTGAAACCCCCACCAAGGAGGTTACCTATAGTAATGGAGGATCTACTCAAACCTCTCATCGACTTACAAGAATGCATCAATCCCAGATCGCAGGATCACTTGTGGCAAGACCCCTTGAAGGTTGATGAAGACTATCAAGAAGTACAGCACCAGACACGAGGAGGTAAAGCGTTCCAACCAGCATATTTGAGGTCAGACAACCCAGCGGCTGCAGTTAGAGCTCCTCTATTTCAAGTCCCACAACAAAGACCAATGGAACAGAAAGAAGAAGATGAATTGGTCGTTGAGCAGATGAAGCGAACAAAAGCGAACGTCTCGGTGTGGGGATTACTCGAGGCATCAACCAAGCACCGAAATGCAGTACTTGAAGCGTTGAACTCAATACAAGTTTCTACGGCAATCAAACCTGATGAATTAGTAGCAACGGTGGCCCATGTCTGCAGCATTCAGACCATATCATTTTCTGATGATGACCTCCCAAAATAAAGAGCAAGACACAATCGAGCCTTGAACATCACTGTAGGCTGGAACCACTTGGTGGTACCGCTAGTCCTCATCGACAATGGTTCGGGAGTAAATATATGTACCTTGCAGATGGCAAAACTTATGGGCTTAACTGGTTCAGATATGACCTTTAATGATGGGACTGTAAGGACGGTAAAAGGATTTGACAACGATCGAAAATCTATCATGGGAGAATTCACTACCTCGATACTAACAGGATGGGTGCATACAGAGGTACATTTCTTGGTGATGGATATTGATGCAAATTTCAACATGTTACTAGGGCGACCCTGGTTGCACTAGCATAAAGCAGTATCATCAACTCTGCACCAGAAAGTCAAATTTCCATTCAAGGATCGGACGGTGGTCATCTTCAGGGATAGTGATGAGACTGAAGAGATCGCGAATCGAAATGGCAAGAATATTGTCCCAACAATCGAGGCTGAAAAGTAGTTGTGCAACTTTGCTGAAGAGGAGGTCAACCTACTTATAAGGTGACCACTAATGCGAGAGAAACTTCCGAGCCGGTTTGATCATAGAAATAGAAGAGTAGCGTATCTCATGAGGACTCAAAGATTTTTCCCGGGGATGGGGTTAGGAAAGAATCTGCATGGAAGGACTGAACCTCTGAGTATCAAGAAGAAGGCGCAGGTAGGAACCTTCGGATTGGGGTACCGACCGACAGAAGCGGAGCTAGCAAGGTCTAACGCCGAGAAGAGCAGGATAGCCCAAATCGAAAGCAAAGGGGACCGATATGTCACACCTGATATCGACTGGGCAAAGCAACCAAAATATCATGAGTGGTTCATCCGCAAGGGTAAAGATAACATTGCTTCGACAAGATTTCAGAAGGCTACGTTCATCCTGAAAGACAAACCAGCTCCAACCCGCCAGATGAGCCGATGGATGAGACCCTGCTCGAAGGAGTAAGCAACCTGTTCGAGAGTACTAATCTTGCAAAGATTCCAGAGCAAGAGACTGATGTAGAAGCTGAAGTAGAGAAGCAATTAGTGGGAGACGACTATATTTTCATGATCCATGAAGAGCCAATGGTTGATCCTCACCTGCTTGTTTGCTCTTTGTCTGGTAGTGCCAATCTCCCTACAACTAAGTCAGCTAAAAAATACCAGAAGAAGAGGTTCGTCAGGGCAACCAAGGGAAAGAAGCGCATGACTGCCATAGCCTACCGTCTGGCACTTGCGCCCAGCAAAAGAAACATGGGATGAGTACATAAAAATGCAAAGGTAATAGAGCAAAGCCTCGCAGGTACGCAACAAGCTTGCATGATTCATAAAGAGTCCTCCTTTAAACCTCATCTTTTTGTACGTTCAATTCATGATATTTCTGTGAGAGCTAACCATGATGCAGGATCAGGAGCTGGAGAAGCATCTTCCAGCACCCAAAAAAAAATGACCTAGATGATCAGGAAGATGGGGTGCCCTCATCTGAGGAGGGAGATTCATAGGCCACAACCGACTGTGTATTTTCTTTAGAAGTACCTTTATTTTTAAAAAACCAAAAAAATTCAGAAATCTTGAAAAATCACAAAAAATTTAAAAAATCAAAAAGCCCAAAAACGTTTATGAATGAAAATGTTTTGAGGAAATGCTTTTTGGACTCGACCTTGAGAAAGACGATGATGAAGAATCCAGAGATGACCAGGAGGATTTTGCTCCAGAAAAAATTCCAAATGAGATCCTCCAGTCGCTGGATAAGCATAAGGATAGGCTCGAGCCTGTCGAGGAAGAGGTTGAATTGGTAAACCTTGGCTCAGAAGACCAACCTCAGATGGTCAAGATTGGCACCGCCTTATCCCCAGATGAAAGAAGAGTGATGATTGAGTTGTTAAGAGAGTATAAGGAGAATTTTGCTTGGTCTTATGAGGACATGCCTTGGCTAGATACCGACATGGTAGTACACCGATTGCCTACTTACCCAGATGGAAAACCAATCAAGCAGAAACTCAGAAGACTAAGGCCGGAATGGACCGTCAAAATCAAAGAAGAAATCGTGAAGCAGCTGGACGCGAAATTTCTTGTCCAAGTTGACTATACAGATTGGTTAGCTAACATCATCCCGGTGCCCAAGAAAGACGGAAAAGTTCAGATGTGCATCGATTATAGGAATCTCAACAAAGCGAGCCCTAAGGATAATTTTCCACTACCTCATATCGATATATTGGTTGACAATGCCACCGGCCATGGCTTATTATCATTTATGGATGGGTTTTCAGGATATAATCAGATTAAGATGGCAGAAGAGGATATGGCAAAGACCTCCTTTATCATACCATGGGGAGTCTATTGCTACCGTGTAATGCCTTTTGGACTTAAAAATGTAGGGGCAACCTACCAGAAGGCTATGACTACCATCTTCCATGATATAATGCACAAAGAGATCGAGGTGTATGTTGATGATTTAATTGCAAAATCATAAAGAAGAGAAGATCATATCCAAGACTTAACCAAGCTCTTTAAGTGCCTTCAGAAGTTCAAGCTACGGCTTAATCCAAATAAATGCGTATTTGGTGTGAAGTCTGGGAAGTTGCTAGGGTTCATTGTCAGCCACAGAGGCATCAAAGTGGATCCATCCAAAGTAAAAGCAATCAGAGAAATGCCTCTGCCTAGAAATGAAAAGGAGATCTGTGGTTTTTTGGGAAGGATTCAGTACATCAGTAGGTTCATCTCTCAGCTTACGCCGATTTGTGAGCCTATCTTCAAATTATTAAGAAAGGATACTCCAAAGATATGGAATGGGGAGTGTCAAGAAGCGTTCGATAAAATCAAGAAGTACTTAACGAGTCAGCCAATATTGGTCCCTCCAACCTCAGGAAAACCTTTAATCCTTTACATCACAGTGACAGACACATCAATGGGCGCAGTGCTAGGACAGTATCATGAGGAAAGTGGTAAAGAAAGAGCCATATACTACATCAGCAAGACGTTGTCAGGATATGAAAAGAACTATTCAGCACTAGAAAAGACATGCTTCGCGCTAGTATGGGCTACCCAATACATGTTGTCTCATTCTGTGCTACTACTTTCATGGATGGACCCGATCAAATACTTGTTCGAGAAGCCGGCACTTTCAGGAAGGACTGCAAGGTGGCAGCTTCTATTATCCGAATTCGACATCACTTATGTCACCCAAAAGTCCATCAAAGGAAAGGCAATAGCTGACCATCTTGTAGCCCATCCATTATTAGATGAAGGATAAGTAAATGTCAAATTCCCGGACGAACACATCCTAACTACAGAGCCTGAGGATCAAAAAGATGAGCCATGGCAGATGTTCTTTGACGGAGCCAGTAACCAGCTTGGTAAAGGAGTAGGGGCAATTTTAATATCTCTGGATGGAATTAGAACCCCAATTTCCATAAAGTTAAATTTTGAGTGCACCAACAATGGGGCAGAATATGAGGCATGCATAGCCGGGTTCAGAGCAGCTCGGGCCATCTTCATCCAGAGGTTAATAGTCTACGGAGACTCTCTTTTAATTATAAAGCAAATCCAAGGAGAGTGGAAGTTAAAACACGACGAATTAACTCACTACCATGCATGCCTCACAGAATTGACTAAGGAATTCGACCAGGTCGAATTTCACCATGTATATCGAAATAAGAACCAGTGTGTGAATGCTCTTGTAGTCTTGGCATCTTGGATAAATGCGCCAGAGGGGGCAACGATTCGACCAATCGAAGTAATTATAAAAGATCAAGCTGCCTACTGTTATCAGGTGCAAGCAATGAACGAAGAAGATGGATTCGAATCTCGGCATTATGCTATAAGGAAGTACCTCGAGTGCCAGGAGTACCTCGAAGGTGCAACCAGAAAGGATCGAAGGTCCATCAGAGAGTGGGCTTCCCATTTTGTGCTATGTGGAGAAATCCTCTTTAAGAAATCTCTAGATGGCACGTTGCTAAGGTGTGTAAACCAAGAAGAATCTAAGAAGATCCTGGAACAAGTCCATGCAAGGGTATGTGGCTCTCACATGAATGGACGAATGCTAGCAAAGAAGATCCTCAGGTACGAATATTTTTGGGCCAGTCTGGTAACGGATTGCCACCGATTCGTGCTAAAATGCCATGAATGTCAGGTGCATGCAAATCTTATGCATACTCCCCCATCACAATTGAATACTATGTCATCGCCCTGGCCTTTCTCAACATGGGGAATTGATGTAGTCGGGAAGGTGAAACCATCATCATCTAGCGGTCACATCTTCATTATTGTAGCAATCGACTACTTTACAAAATGGGTAGAAGCCTTTTCATGCAAAAGCATTAAGGGAGGTCCCACCGCAAGGTTCATTCAAAATCACATCATTTATCGATATGGGGTGCCTTATGAGATCATTACTGATAACGGGACTAACTTTGTCGGATCAAAAGTTCGTCAGTTACTCGACCATTACAAGATTAAGCACCACAATTCATCACCGCATAGGCCACAGACAAATGGAGCAGTAGAGGCTGCCAACAAGACGTTGGTAAAAATCTTGAAAAANAAAAAAAATGGTTTGGGAAAAAATTGGGGTAGACCGACCCGGTCGCGACGCGTGGCGATGCCCGGGGTCGGAAAAAATCCTACGGTTCCTCGACTGAACCGGTTCCGTCCCGAGTTCAGGGTTCCCCGAGATTTGGTTCTCTTCTCGTTCCAGCCTTGAGCCGAATTTTGGACCACTGGAGTGAAGCCTGCTTAGTCACGAAAATTTTTTGTTAAATTTTGCACGTAAACCGAGGTACGACTAAAATGGGTATTGTCTAGGGTGTGCGAAAATTTGGCGTCTACAAGTTGAACTTCATTGATGAAAATAGAGTAAAAGCAGCCTGCCACTCACAAGCCTACCAGCAGAGGATAACTCGTGCCTTCAACAAGAAAGTTCGCCCAAGAGATCTTAAAGAAGGGGATCTAATGCTAAAAGAAATTAGGCCGGTCCTACGGACTGATCTCAGGGGCAAGTTCAGGCCAAACTGGGAAGGCCCATTTATCATAAAGAAGATCATCCCCGGTAAGGCTGTTCAATTGACAGATCTTGATGGAATCCAACACCAGAGGCTCACAAACAGCGATCAACTCAAGAGATACTACGCTTGAGAAAACTGCTCAACTTCTAAACTAGGGGCAAGTGAAGCCGACACTGGCTCAAAACTATGGGCAATTCTTAGCCGACTACATAATCCCAGAAAGGACCCAATAGAAAGCTCATATCAACTAGAAGACAATTTGGGCCTCAAACCTCCTTTTGAACATAGAAATTATCGCCTTTCTCAAAAAATCAAAAAAATCCCACCCCATATTAGGGGCAAAGTCCAAAACCCATCAAATAGTCAAAAATCCAAAAAAAATCGGATATCCAAAATCTAAAAAAATCAAATAATCCAAAATCCAAAAAAAATCAGATACCCAAAAATGGAAAAAATCGAAAAAGTTAGAAAAATCCAAAAAAAATAACAAAACACGAAAATCCAAGCAAAAAATGTTAAAACCCCAAGTATATAAATAAGGGGTTAATGAATAGACTTTCAAATGTTGTGCCTTTTATCATTTCTTTCTAGCTTAACCTAAGCCACGCTACAACCTAAAAGCCCCCTAGGAATCCTGTGAGCAACATGAGTCCTTGGTAGAGAAGAAGAGCAGTGGTCTCCAAAAAATGTAGAAGACAAAAAATTCAAAAATAGAAAAACGTAGTGAAAAAAATCAAGACTTGAGAAAATTTGATCGTTGTTTGTGGGTTTCATGGTGTCAAGAAGAACACAAGAGCATAAAATTGGTGCGAGCTACAATATAAGCTTTTGTAACCGTCCCGGCACAGACGAATCATGCCTTCAAAGATAACAAGGTCAAAGCTACTTCCCAACCTTGGCATAAGTCGGTAACAATCTTGCTAAATGGGCAGAGTTTGACGAAGAAAAGAAACACAGAAGACTTATCCAACAAAGACGAATGGCCTATCCACTCGAATTTAGCACTCTGGATCAATTATCATCGGCTACGTGTAGGTTGGGTTTGATAACCGGTTTCTTAATAAAAAGAAAAAGAAAATAGTTTCCTAATTTGTTTTCCCAAATGAATTTCAAAACCGCCAAAAAATGTTTTGTTTTCGAAAACCTTATTTTTTGGGAAGCCGATGAGGACAAAACCATAGGATGCTATGGCCATGCTTTATGTGGTCTTAGTTAGGCAGCTGAGGCAAATTCCCTAAGAAATAAGTGCATTTCATTTAAGTTCAATAATGTATAAGCTATTTACATAAAAGTGTTTTGGCGCCCTTAGCCCAAGAAAAAAGAGACTTGATAATCACTCCTCAGGAGGGCTCCTTGTGCGCCAACGAGTTCTCCTACTCAATTCACCTCTAGATCATGAAGCAGTTAGGGTCCTACCATCATCTTCTACGCCATCACCTGCCAACTCACTCTTGAGGCGATCGTTTTTTTCTTGCCTGCCTATAGATACGGAAACTAGCCAAGTGGTTAGCACATTCTCCAACCAAATTTGATACAAGTATCTCTAAGCTACCCATTCGTTGAAGGAGCTCTTGGCAATAAGGGCGGGCCACCTGAATCAGACGATTGTCAATTCGTGAAAAGTTATGTAGAAACAACAGGGTAGAGAAGATGTCAAAACTTTCAAAGGGAAATTCACTGCCAAGGAATACAGAACAATCAAAATTTGGGCGAGGTATTGTAAGAAGGTAGGGTTAGGGGCTTCCAGGAAGATCAACCGTAAGTTGCCAGCCTAACCGCCAGCCAAGGTCTTGGGGGCACTCTGTGTAATTTGAGGTGCCAACCTCGCTCATCGGTGCAGGAGAACATGAAGCTCACTCCTCAGATGAACTACTTAAAACTTCGTTAAAACCTTCGGAGTAGAGAGCCATAGCTAAATATTGAAAAAATAGCCATCAGGGAAGTCAAAGCTTAAAGAACCTTTCAAGATGAGAGAGGGTTTTTCTCGCAAAGTCTCTCAGCCTATCAAGAGGTCGCAAAGTGAAGCTGACATAGAATAGATCCTCCAGATCACCAAGCTGACAAAAGATTGTGCAAAAGCTCCAGAGTACAAGTCCGAGGAGGGATAAAGGCAACGATATCAAAGTCTGGTCATTCCCCAATGAGCCAAGTTGAAGCGAAAAGTGACATTCGACTATCAAGAGTCAAGATCAATTAATCAAAGTTAGAATTATCATAAAGAAGTCAAAGTGGTCAAAATCAGCACAAGAGCAAGCTATTCATAGCTTAATGGAGGGTTGATCAATGGGTTTTCATCACTCTCTCATTGGTGGATCTTAAGCAAAATAGGTAGGTGATCATCACCCCCTTTTTACTTGTGGTAGAGATTCCTTTTTTAAGTGTTGTATGATGTAGTTTAAAAAGAAAGTGAATAAATGTTGTCATTTCATGAATCTCACTTCATGGGTTTATTTTGATGTACTAATTAGTTACCTTTTTAGAATAAATATAACATTGTTAGTGATCTTTTTCATCATTTTTTAACATATATGAATCTTCAAGTATCATTTTAGATAAGTACTAGTTTAGTTAATGTTCATATATCATGAAATAATAAGTGATTTGATAATCTAACAAGATTGGCCTCTTTTGTATATCATCTCATCATAAAATAATGATTTGTTTTTCATGAAATTCATGTTTAGTGCCAAAAATGATATGTTTAATAAGAATATCAACCATTTAACCATGTTGTCTAGCATTTGGGTGTATGGGGTTGATTTTCAAGTCACTACACCATAAAAAGAGGCCAAAAACGTGCTGGAATCTTTTCATACAAGCATGAAATGAAAAATGTAAAAATATAGTCTTGTAGATCATGAAAAAATACACAAAATGGGCTCAAGAATGAGTGAAGTTATGATAGTTTGAAAGTTCACTTTAAATGTGTTCGATGAAATGCCTAAGTGGATGTTTGATGTGTAGAATTGCTTATTTTGCTAATTTCATATTAATACTTTATTTTGTTGGTTTAAATTGAAGTATATCAACCTTAGTTTTAGGTGAAACCCTAGGGTTTACATTAGAAACTTGTCACTTTTGATGGTGTGCCTTAGAAATCAACCAATAGTGAGAATAAAATTTCAAATAAGCTTTATGGGCTTCGTAAGCCCATCTTCAAGCAAGCCCACTCTACTTTTTTGTTGAGTGTTGGGCTTGTTTCATGAGTTCTAAACTCACAACTTGGAATTGGGCCTCATAAACCCATTTTCTTGCGTGGGCCTGGCAAAAACACATCTTTGTTTAGGCCCACCTTTCTTTTTGGGCTCAGATATGCCTAAAACCCTAATCCAAAACCCTAATCAATCAAATAAAATTGAACTAGGTTTCTCTCTTTTAGATTAGTTAATCTAAGTTAGGTTCCTTAGTTTAAGAAATGCATTAGAAATTAGGGTTGTGTGTTAATTTCGAGATTAGGTTAGGAATTTACCTAAGCTCGTCGAAATGTGACCACCATGGAGTGCCACTCTTAAGTGTGACATGCGTGTCTACGCCACGTCGATGGTCTTGCACACTCGATTAGTTGGGTTAATTCTTAGACTAACCCACCTTTGCAATAATCAAGATTTTTAAAACAAAGAAGAGAAACAACGTTTTCTACTAATTAAAGCATTTTGCATTAGATTTTTGTAACGCCCCAATCTGAAACTCAAATCTCTAGGAGATTGAATCGTATCTCAAGGCGTTAGGTTTACTATACCAGGTGATTAAACAGTACTAAAACAAACTTAAATAGAGGTTTATGAACCTAAATCAGAGTTAAGCTAATCTAGTTCGTCAGAACTTTAATCATTTCTAAAAATGGTACGCACAATACTCGTTAGGATTGAACCAGTACGGTGGTGGGTTTGATACTGGTTTGGCTCTTACAGAGGTCACCAGACCTGCTTCCCGTCATCCCTACAGAAGCACACTCATGGGATGAGTTAGCTTTGAGAACTCCCTTGGCTCTCTCCTTTTGTATCCCTGATTGTGCTAGTTGACCTGGGTCGGTTGATTGCCCTATTGATTCCCTTGCTGTGTAACTTGAAATGGTTTATGTTCCTGTGCAACGTTTTGTTTTTTTTGCGAAGAGACGCAGTTGACATGTTCTTTCACATTCTTCTTTCCCTTAGTCTCAGCAGCAGGCGTTACTAATATATACCCATTCATTATGGAATCATCCACATTGGTTGCAGCTTGGATGAACTTTTCAAGCCTCTCTGGTGTCACTGCACTCAGAGCGGCCTGGAAGGCAGGTCTTATACTTTTTCTCAATATTTCAATTTGCCCTTCTTCCGAAGGTCTCTCTATCATGCTTCTAACCTTCAGTCTCTATTTCGCTACAAAATCGATGAAAGATTGATCCGACCGTTGTTGCATAGCTTCGAGCTGCCTTCATGTGACCTTTTCGTCTGTTCCATAAGTCAAATGCTTGATAAAGGCATCTGCTAGCTTGATCCAATTGGGATATTTGGTTATATCCAAAGCAATGGACCATTCTAGCGCATTTCCTGTCAGGCTTCTTCGAAAGAGGTGGTGAAAGGTCCATGTTTTATGTTTGTCGAATTTTGTGTCAAAGGTAAACTCAAGATGGTCAATGTAACTTGAGTTAGAGTCTAGTGAGTCTCGGTTCACTTCG